>CM030858.1:11397800-11437800 GCA_018105865.1 Metaphire vulgaris
CGTATTGGACGCACTGGAACCGCGTTTACTACTGGCACCTGGCTAACAAGGACGACTTCCTGCACCGCTCAGCAGCGCCTGTGGTACGGTAACCATGACGACTATAGATGGTTCTATCAGTGTGGTATTCGAGTCAGAGCAATACGGTTGGGGTGGGGGATTAAGACCAGTCGGTGGAGGAAACCTGACCTGAAATCTGATTTGATCTGGAAATTAATCAACGACATGTTATTGGACTGGATTGAAAACGTTCTGAAAGTTTCACCGTGCTAAAATTTATGTTAGGTAAATAAATTAAGTTAACGATGGAGTGATTGCTGCGCATAGAGTGGAACAATGCGGGATGGGGTGGGGGGTCAATAGGCAGTGACCAGGAAATCCCCCCTAATTCTCTTATACCGTGCACACTGGGTTTTATAATTTGAAAAAGACAGATAGGATAAATAAAACCCATCCTCTAGCTCAGTCTGATATCCTGGATTTGATCACATTTTTGTGCCATTCAGTGGCGGCTCCACCGGAAGGGGGGGCAGGGGGCCCAGGAGGGGCCCGTGCCCCCATATTGAGTGCCTGCCCCCCAGTGGCCTCCTGTTTGGACCCTATACTTAATGCTACATACATTAAACAACAAATGGTACGTTGACCCCCCATGATTAGAAGTTGCCACCCCAACGGCCCCCCACATGCCAAATCCTAGAGCCGCCACTGGTGCCATTATAAGATACGAGTCGTTATCGGTTGGTGCTTCTGTTACTTCTGTACAGTATCGAGTGTCGCTATAGAAGTTCTTATCCTATAGTGTATACAAAAAATGCCAAACATCTGATAGAATTCACTAAGCGTTGACCTACAGACGAGGCTTTCATTGCCAGTTGATGTCTTTGTTACATGACAGTAGTCGACAGTTTATTTTCATTTGATGTGTTTGTCTAAAGACGGTTTCACGATGGCAGGATGAAGACTGACTGCTATATTTAAGTCAGTTCTGACTCAGTTGGCGTGCTATTTCAGACTTCAGTACGCAAACAGACAATACAGTATCTATAGTGGAGCTATTATAGATGCGACAAAACATGTCTCTAAACATGACGCTAAAAACGAAATAGACGCTAAAATTGTTATTGTAAGTTCTCGAAGGTTTAAGAAAAGATACTCCAAATTTGACTAAAATTTAATCTGAACAAATTTCTTGGATTTACTAATTAATTGATACATGCTGCGATCAAGATTACTATGCATGATATCTCGCACGGACATATGATTATATAATGAATCATACTGTAGGCCTATGTGGTTGCAAAACCACTAGTTTAAAAATGTCCAATTTACGCAATAAATAATGCTACAGGCAAAATTCTGAATGCCAAGAACTTTTGATATACAAGAGATAGTGCCCTAATTTTTGAAAAAAAACGTGATTACTAGGTGCTCTTCACTTGCCTGTCAAAAGTGCTAGCCATCCACACGTCTGCCAATACCATTCTCTGTAGTTTACAAAGGCGGATCTAGGGGAGAGCAGGGGGTTCACATGTTCCACGGGCGCCGAAGTGAGGGGAAGAAACACTTGCGAGGACCTTTTTTGCTCGTCAGCACTATATATGAAGAGAGAGTTTAGGGGCGCCGAAAACGATGTGGGGACCTTTTTTGCTTGTCAGTTGTTAGGGGCGCCAACGTACACTTTGTCCCAGGGCGCCGAATACCCTAGATCCGCCTCTGCAAAACTGTCTAATTGAAAACGTAAAACGAAGAAATGTGAATTTTTCTAAATTGATAATTAATGTTTCCTTAATTCTCCGACCAGTTTGTACAGAAAGGACCATACGTTTACTTGGAAAACCATTCGAAAATCGACATCAAATTCGTTTCCGCTTTCACTGAATTTCGCGTCTGGAGACGACAGTCTTTCGACGCAGCATCGACGCAACGAGAATGTGGCGCCACTTGTACCGAAGACGACGAAGTTTGTAACTACGAAACAATTACTCATAAATAGAAAAGAATTTCTAGATACTTCGGACCTAATCTAGATTTTTACCGTTTATTATGAATAATACTGTAATACTGATCACACTTTTGTTCGTTAATAATTCGTTTTTAGTCTGACTGAAATGTATCAAACCGCACATTTTGTAGAGCTTACAAACCATGCAGTAGAAATCTGATTAGACCACAAGAGCAGGCAGCTACCGCGGACGGACCGCGGTACTATACTAGAAAGGGCTATATAAATTTGCGAGATCTTACTTGCTTGCTTACTTTAAAGTATATTGTAATACCAGTGACGTAATGGGAGCGGGGTGGGTTGCACATCGACGCCATGTTCGACAAAAGTGTCTCCGACGAGGAAAGAAAAAGGTCGCCGAGGAATTTTCCACACGTTCACGTATTCTCTTCAATCATGCAATCCACCACCTCCTCCTCCTCCTCCTCCTCCTCCTCCTCCTCCTCCTCCTCCTCCTCCTCCCAATTTCTCAGCCGTCTTGTCGAAATATCACGAACGCTCCCATGTCCCCTTGGCTACGCCAAGTCATGATGTCGCAATATAGGAATCGTTAAAGAGTTACTGAACGGTAAAAACAAGGGCGTAACCAGGAATTTGATTGGGGGCTATGATGTGATTGGGGGGTATACATTTTTAAAAACTTTGAAATCTTAAAAACACATTGAAAAATTTAAGGTAGTCTGATTTTTTTGGGGGGTATATACCGATATACCTCCCGTCGCTACGCCCTGGATAAAAACTGTTTTGCTTATACATGTAGTTAAGCGTCTTGAACTTGGAGTATTTCCGCCGGGTTGCAGCCTATGGCAGTGACCTTAATTTGACCCTGTCTCGCCTACCTGGCGTCGTTTCTGAGGCCATCGATCACCTGACCGCCTACCTGGATACGCTCAGTAACGACGAATGGAATACATCCAGCACCTACGATATTCTGGGAACTCTCGACAGTTCCGCGTATCCGCCACCGGGGCCTGGACAACACCCGGACAACTCCACGCAGCACGTCTTCTTGAAACGGGACTATTTCTTCGGCGCATGGATCGGCCGGAACGACAGCGACATAAAGACGCAGGTGCTTCGGCACCGGAACTTCCGGAACTACACGGAAACGGAAATGAGAGGTCTGTATGACGTCATCGCGGACGCGGACGTTTGGGGCGACACGCGACAGACGTCCTGCAACGGGGACTGGACGGCAAAGAAGGACTCGGTCGACGTCCTGGGCGACTTCAAACAGGCGCGAGCGTTACCGGGTCCCGCAGGATCGCGTCCTTGCGGCTTTGTCGTCCTACTGCTGCGATTCAAGCGGTACTTGGCGCTCCAGAAGGGTTCGCGCTACTACCAACAGCAGCTGCAGAAGCTCTACCGACTGGCGGCCGGTCTTCTGTGTCCGGACGCGGAGAATTCCTGCTTCGACATTCCCAGAGAGGTCGTCAGCGAGGCGCACCTTTTGATCGTGCACGACTACGCCGTAAAACATCTCACCCAGTACGTCTTCTGCGTCGAATTCCTCCTATCCGGCGAGGATCTAGTGACCACGCGGTCGCAGAGACAGCTGACTCGGGGCCGGTCGAGAAATCTGGGGGAGCTGTCGTCGACGGCGATGACGTCGGTGGACGGGGGGTGGTCGAGGATTTCGGCGACAGGGAAACGGCTTCGAGGTTGAGTCCCGTGGTGGCCGTTTACAACTGCTACGATGCGGTGCAAGCGACGACCAGCGGGCTCTGGAGAGGTACGGGGGGTGATCTTGAATAAAACCGGCGCCACCGTCCACTGTGGCGGCCCGTACCACCCTGGCCCCAGTTGGGACCCTATACTTAATGCCAGGAGGCCCCCCAACGCCCCCACTTGCCCCTATTGTCCAGTGTCTGGCCCCATGCGTCAAAATGTGTCCCGCAGTTGGGACCCATTGAACCAATTTCTTTCAAATAATACTTAATGCAATCAACGGTCAACATAGATTAAACAACAAATGGTTTATTTATATATGATTGGGGGACGGCCAGGGAACCCGTGCCCCTACCCCAACGCCCCCTATACTTAATGCTACATACATTAAACAACAAATGGTTGTGAGAGCCGCCACTGCATATATACAGAATTGTTGCTCTGTCCACATTTTGTCCACTATTGTCCACTAGTGTCGACTAATTTAAATAATGGAAAACATTTCCATTTTTAATGTTTCTAATCCTAAGAAACACGCGGACATCGAGTATATAGGCATCTAAGATTTTCTGACGTTGAATTTATATTTCAACGCGAAAACCTTTCATTTATTGATAAATGGCACGATTATTCTGCAGTAACCTATTTTAGCCTACAGTGACCGCGAATCTTCAACCGCGTCTCAGTTTCCCCACGCCAGCTCCGACAGAAGGCGCATTTCCCGCAGTCTACGGTACCAACTGGCCCCCGTCGTCAACCTCACCGCCTGTCGGTCCTACGCTGTTCCGCGACCGTACTATTCGGTTTTTCTGCCCGACTTCTGGCGAACGCTGAATTACACGAAAGAGGCAACGGACCCGGGGACCAACTGACCGGCTTGTTTTCGACAGAAGTTAGTGCCGAACCTCGCCCTGACAGCAATTGCGATGAATGCTTAAAATTTCCTCGTTATTAACTTAGTCAGCGGCGTAGCCAGGGTTCCAGAATAGGGGGGGGTACATCGGCATTTTATAGTAAAAAACCGACCAGCAAGGAAAACGTTGAAAATGGACTTTTGGCACAGTCACGCCCATATATCTATGTATATAATATACAGGGCGCGATTTGTAAAGGGGAAGGGAGATTTCTCCCCCCCCACTGCCCAACTGCATCCCCCTACTGCTACATCCCCCATCACTACATCCCCCACTGCTACACTTCCCCAACAACCAACTACATCCCTCCAAGCTCGACATATCCCCCCACTGCTCCAGGTCACAAATCGCACCCTGTATATATATATATATATATATATATATATATATATATATAATCTTCCAATCACTCTATCTACCCCGCCACGAAAAATTTATCAACTGCTTTGCGCAAATCTTCCGACTGATCCCAGCAATAATAAGGGTCCCTCAACCCCGTACCCCCGAGGCTATAGGTTAATGAGCTTTGTAGTAGAAAATCATCTTGGTCGTCGTGTGCTTGGTTGTCAGTGGAGGTGATCTTCTGTTGCGAATTTGGATGAAGTAAGTAAGTAAGAAGTAAGATCTCGCGAATTTATATAGCGCATTTCCTTTAGTACCGCTGTGGCTACTTAGGCCTACTCCTAAGCGAGGAGACATTCTTATTGTTATTGTTTCAAACGATGCAAGATTTTATGTTTGTGTGTGTGTGTGTTTGTGTGTGTGTCAGACAATCTTGTGGTGGACGGTGAATTCGTGTTCGATTCCGGGCTTCAGGATATGTCGGGGGTCAATGGGTACAAGTCGTGGGTCAGCCTCCCACATTTTCTCTTTGCTAACGAAACGCTTTATACGCAGTTCAACATGACGCCATCTTCGGAAAACCATTTACCATACGTAAGCTTTGACCTTCCAATCTAATATACATATAGTCAGTAACCAGTATATTACAAAAGTGAAAGGTGGTGGTGATGAAGATGATGACGACGACGACGATGATTATGATAATAATGGCGGTGGTGGTGATGGCGATGCTGATGATTACACTGCTGTTGACTTAGTTTCATAGGCAAATGTAAGCATAGAGGGAAAATTTTTCGTTTTCGTTTTGATTCTTTTGAATTTAAGTTGCTTAAGATATCTGGTTCGTTATACAACAGGTTTTATAGACATCAGAACAAGTTTTATAATCAATTCGCTGTGTGAAGGAAGCCAGTTGAAGGCCTGTTGAATAGAGGGTGCATAGGTACTAGATGTGGAAAAATCTAATCAATTTGAAGAAATTCTCCCGCAAAATCAACATTTTCCTCTTGTTCCTTGTTCAATGCTTTAATCTTTGCAAGAATAATCAATAGTATCTTTCTCAATGTCGATCTACAGGGTTCGAAATAGATCACTCCTAGCCATTTCATACAACACACTAACGCCATTGGCTGTTCGAGAACGAGGGGCATCAACTAAATGAAAGTCCTGCCAAATATCTTGCGGAATGACTAGTAGGAATAGAGGTTGCATAGGGCCTAGATATGGAAAAAATCTAATCGGTTTGAAGAAATTCTCCCGCAAAATCCACATTTTCCTCTTGCCCCATCTTCACTGCTTAAATCAGTCCTTTGGCATTATACCAACCTTGGCATTTTCTAATGTGTCAATGAACTACGGGCCTCTGCTATTGGATCACTGCCAGTGGCTCCCATATAATTTTTTCCAGGGGGAAAAACACAATGGTCATGGTTTATATGGTTGTGGAGATATTCAATTTCGCAGTTCTTAGTTAAAATTAGGTTTATCCAGTTCACGTTGTGTAGGCCTATCCGTAGTTTTTTTAGTATGAAAATATTGGCTAAAAGCCAAAATATAGTTAACTGGAGAAATAGATTTGCATTTCTCAGGGGAAGGGCAAGCGCCCCCCCCCCTTGCCCGCTATATATGTGGGCGCCCATGATCACTGCATGGTTCTCGGTTTTTCCGCCAGAGGGACTTTGAGCCGATGACGGGCGTCATGTGGCAAGACGCTGTCAGGTACCAGGTGAGTGTCGGCCTGCGCAAAGATTACGTCACTCTGCCAAGACCGACACCGCTCAGGATCAGCTCCAGCGGAGCCGATCCACTTCCGGTGTACTGGATCGAAAAGTTCTCCGAGTACAACGAAGACGGAGTGGCACATTTCAGATCAATGGTAGGAAGGAATAACCGATCGACTCGCTTACTTACTAACGTCTGTCTAAATACGTGACCGTCTGTCTGTCCGTCATTGGCGTAGCCACGGGGAACACGGGGGAGACCGCCCATATTCTGACCTTTTTACTTGAAAATGTCGATGTGCCCCTCCCTTCCAGGGATAGTTTTACACCCCCTTACACCTCCAATACACCCCACCCCCTAATTTGAGACCGACACCCCCAACACCCCGAATCTCAACTACGGGATGACCTTTCTTTTGCTTGTCGGACTTTTTTTGGCACGGGGCCCCAGAATTTACCGACACCCCTCAAATTGATAATCCTAGAAATAACCCTGGCCCCTTCCCAGTTCCGCTATTCCAGAAAACCAGATTTTGTGGTTTATTTGACGGCATGTGCGACGCGGATGCCTGTAGAAACGATTTTGATGGATGGATTGACGGATGGATGGATGGATGGCAGTGGCGGCTCCACCGAGGGGCCAGGGGTCCGTGCCCCCTATTGAGCGCCTGGCCCCCACAGTGGCGCCCCGTTGGGACCCTATACTTAATGTACTTAATGCTACATACATTAAACAACAAATGGTTGGCCCCCATGATTAGAAATTGCCACTCCAACGCCCCCACCCCACTTGCCAAATCCTAGAGCCGCCATTGATGGATGGATTGACGGATGGATGGATGGATGGATGGATTCATAAATCAATGACATTCGTACTGTAGATGGTCACGGGTATAAATAATGTTCTTGCTAATTATCAAATTTGCCGAATCATTAAGAACAGTTAGACAGTTAGGCCTGCAGTAAGTTAATGTCGTGACTTTGTTGGAAAGCAACGAAAGACATGGTCTGACATCTCACTTACGGTTCATTTTACGGTGGCATATTTTACGTGCGTGTGTAAGTAAGTAAAGTAAAGCAAAATCTCGTGGATTTATATAGCGCCATGGAGAGCAGCACAACAGTAACTGCTTATTCTTAGACACTATAGTGTGCGCGCGCGTGTGTGTATGTGTTTGCGCTAATAGACCTATGTGTTTAAAGTGTCAATACATATTATGTTGTGTCAAACTCATTTGGTTATACAGTATTACTAATATAATATTTTGTACGACAATCTGAACGAATTCATGACTAAATGACTGCCTATAGATGTACAAATAATTGACTGAGTGACTGGTTGACAGCAGTGGCGGCTCCACCGGTGCCCCTACCTGGCCCCCAGTGGCCCCCAGTTGGGACCCTATTCTTAATGCTACATACATTAAACAACAAATGGTTGGCCCCCATGATTAGTTGCCCCCAACGGCCCCCACTTGCCAAATCCTAGAGCCGCCACTGGTAACAGACTGACTAATGTAATATTTAGTAATAAGTACATGTACAATAGTACTTAAAAGCTGTCCTTTCTTCTTGGTGCAGGGTTTGATCCAGGTCGCTTCCGGGGTTGCCCTTCTTCTCCCCGGAAATTTCAAATTACCTCCGGAAATTTTGGCATACTACATCAACTAACAGCAGCCCCCTAGCTGACTTCCTCCCACAGCAGCCCCCTAGCTGACTCCCCCCAACCTTGTCAGTTCGCCCCAGTGTTTAATCTAGGCCGTTTCCGGGGGAATTGCCCTTCCCCCCGGAAATGTCAAATTCCCCCCTCCCCCCGAAAATTTTGGAATACTACATGGACTAACAGGGTCCAGGAGTCTAGATTAAACACTGTCTTAATTGACTTCGTCTTGCTGTCTCCGATGGATTGATGAAAAGTTAAATTCGATGTTGTTTGTTTTTTCTTCAGTCGAGTCATTACATGAAGGTGTCGTGCGCTGGACTGATCAGTCTGAGTGTCATCGCCGGCGTTGTCATCCTTCTCGGCGTCGTCACGGCGACGGTGACGCTGCGCAACGGAAAAGTGGCGCCAATCGTCGAAGAGCAGGCGTTCTTCTGACGGCTGACGTCATCCGTCGATGTCGGTCGCCATGACGACCAGAGGAAACTGAAACGAAACTATATCCGTCATCTAGCTGATATCGATTTAATTGACGTAGAAATAATTAACGTAGCGGCCGGGTGTTTGTTATTACCCCTTAGGGATCTAAAAACGAGTTGACGGAGAGCAAAAATGATGATGATGATGATGATGATGATGATGATGATGATGATGATGATGAAAAAAAAGAAATTTGTCAAATACATTAGTAGGTCTTATTTTACGTGTAATTTTGATTCATTCGTTTTCCGGAAACCTTTTCGCATCGAAAGTCAAAAATAAAGGAAATAATGATTGAAAATCAAGGTTACTTCAAAAGACCTTTGCTGCTGACTTAGGTCTATAGATTGAAGTTGGGAAAATAACCCTATGCTATAGAGACTTCGAACCAATAATTATTTTATTGGCAGTTTTCCCAGAGTTTCTATTTTTCCAATAAGAACAGATTCAACTATTACTTTCTATCCACACTATAGAAGCTGAACCAATTGAATTTTATTCTGCATTAGGCCTAATAAACATAGGCGGATTTAGAGTTTAATATTTGGGTAGGCTAGCATGGAGGTCTAGGAGTGCCATCCTTATAATTCCTATAAATTCATTACATTCCCCCACCAACTTCTTAAACATTCCTTGCATCCCCCCACCAAGAAGTCTTGGAACCGCTATATTAGTCTCTGCTAGTTTCCTCCGATCAGAGAGACCAGGGATATTTTTACACCCCACTAACATACCCCCAACACCTCTCCAAAATTTGAGGTCGACACCCTTCCAAATGTGGTAATGAGACAATGGCATGTTTGCATACTAATTATAACAATTAAGAACACACACCCCAATGGAGATCGAGGACACTCCTCCAAATTTTATTCTCGGATGACCTTTTTGTTTGCTTGTCAGAGGTTTTTATGAGACTTTTTAAGGGTTTTCGGCTGCTTCTGAGACTTGATAACGTTTTTGCTTGTCAGTCTTTTAGGGCAGAGACTTAAAAATTTCGTCACCCCCAGATTTTCCCGACACCCCCCTCAATTCAAAATCCTAGAAATAACACTGAGAGAGACCCTGAATAGCCTATATGCCCTCTTCCTCTAACAATCTAACAAACCCAGGTTTAGTGAACCTCAAAGTTTTCTAACTTGCCTAAAGACAGTTATTTTCAAACAATATCGTTTCTTCCTAATCAACACTAACTGTAGGCCTATATAAACTCATTAATTAGTCAGTTGCAGCGGATAATATATTCAAATAAGCTCAACGGATTCAGTGCAACAACAATCATGATTTTAATCAACTCCATTTAGAATTATATAATAATCTTAAAAATAATAATAATAATAATATTTCAAAGTCATAATAAAGATAACTACAGTTAGCGCTACATCATTTTGTATTCATTGGCGTTCTCTCAAGAGTGCCGGAAGTTGACAGTTATTTAATTTTTGAGCGAATCTCTTCGAAATATTTTATTTATTAATCGGATAAATGAACTTGAAAACCTGAAATTGTTAGTATTCTGTGGCTGCTATTCGATTTGCCGTTGAAACTCTCGCTGTTTTAATCGTGAAATAAAAATCGATTTTAAATCTGTTGTTGCATGTTTGGGTCTGTCTAATATCCGCCGTCTTATATATAAAATTAATTACTCGTGCCAGCTGTGGATGAAAATGTCGTTGGTGATTTCGTTTTGGGGTAATTTCACCCCAATCATGGTTGTGGATAATGTATGTTGTGTGATCAACTTCAGGTTAAAATACTGCAGTCCTGATCTATCGCTCGATCGTAAGCGTGTCTGTGTGTGTGTGTGTGTATATATATATTATATATATATATATATATATATATATATATATATATATATTCTAACGTAATTGCAAATTAGATAATATATTTTAGCATTGAACATGGGTCACTAAACTGAATGATTAATGTCTTCTTTCGGGTATGTTTGTGAGCAGTGGCTGTAGACAGGGTTTCGGAATGGGGCCACACCGAAATTTTCGGGTAAAAAGTCACACACGAGCAAAAAGGCTCGTCAAGTAGTTAGTTCTTCTCACATTCGCGTATCATTGACCATCCTATCTACTCCTGCAGAAATTTCTCTACAGTTTTGCTAAAATCTCATTACTGACCCCAGCCAGAATAGGACCCTGACAATGTAATGTAATGTGACGCTTGTATAGCGCCTCTTCTATTTCTACTCAGAGGCGCTCCTAGCATTGGAGTTGCAGGGTAAAGTAATGAGACTAGCTTTCGCATTGAGCAGAGCGAGGGAGTAAGAAGTGATTCCCGAACGGATGGGTTTAAGGCATTCCAGAGGGAGGGTCCAGTCACTGCAAAAGCCCGACACTGGGTAAGAGCAGTTCGTGATCTGGAGACATAAATGATTGTGAGGCATTGGAATCAACTGTTTTATGCGCGATAATTAATTCTAGAATACTTTTGAACCCCCCTGTTGCCTGTGATTTAGAAGATGATTCTTAAGATCTATGTGGACGATCATTACGATAAGGGGATCGATGTGCCAGTCACGCCGCAGTCGACTGTCTCGGACGTTTTAGAATGCTGTAGACAGCCGTACGACTGTCCGTTTCAACTGGTGGAGACTTGGCGAAACCATGGTACAGCATAATTTTTAAAACACAGAATCATGCATGTAATGTAATGTGACATTTGTATAGCGCCTCTTCTATTTCTACTCAGAGGCGCTCCTAGCATTGGAGTCGCAGGGTAGAGTGATGAGACATATACTGCATATTCTGATTTTCAAATTATTTTAATTATACTCGTAATTGTCGTTATTTAAACTTTGCGGATCTCCGTAGCGACGCTTGGTATCAGATGTTCGGACTTTACATCATAGTTATTTAGTTATTGGTTCAGTTGATTTGCGTTATTCCTTGTTTGTGTACTCATTGATGCTGTGCTTGTCACGAATAAAGATTATTATAGCGGTTTTCATCTGTATCAGGTGATGGACTTGACTGTTGGTGTAGTTTGAATTTAGTAACCAGCCTTTTGGAATTGCTTCTAGAACGTAATTGTTGGAGCTGATGAAAGATTATTTGAGATATTAATGCATTGGGGTGCACACCAGAGTGAAGTCCGATTTCATCTCCGTCAAAATCGTACGCATTGTTTGCATTTTTTTATTTGCACGCATATTTGTCAGGTTTCTCTGTATAATAATTGAGAGAATTATATGAAAGAATTGTACGATGGTAATAACAGGAAAGTTGGTGGTAATGACTGTGTGCAGTTACTGTTTTAACTAATTTTTATACATGTGTCTATTATTGCTTCTGCGTACCTAGCATTTTGAGCAAACTCCAGATTTTTCTGTTATTAATGCATATTGCTTCTTATTGTGTAATAATTAATTTACTCTCTATTAAGTATTCATACGAGATACTTACCTTGTGATGTTGCCACTTCCATTTGGTCTCAAATATGACAATAAACGGGTTTGAGTGTGTTAATTTTAGTCACTTGACATGATGACAATAAACGGGTTTGAGTGTGTTAATTTTAGTCACTTGACATGATGTAATAATTTCTTTACAGGTGATAACTCAAACAATGACAACTGTATTGATTTTTCATCATCTTTGGTGAGTGAGTTGTCATCATTGTTGTTGTCATCATCATCATCATCATCATCATTGTTGTTGCTGTTGTTGTTGTTGTTGTGGTTGTTGTCTGCATACTACTGAGTTTCAAGGCTTTGAAGTAGCAATGCTTAACAAGTGATGAGTTCCAAACTGTTGCTTTAAAAAAAATTTAAATGAGAAAATTTCATTTATTATTGTTGCTTTATTTGAAAGTGGCTTGAAAACTATTAGATTTTTCTGCCCGGCCTCCCCCTGCAACTTTTTTATTTTCTCTCAGGTTTAGTGTTTTCACATTTACTGCCATAAACATCTTGTCAAAATAGTGGAAAACCGATTTTTAAGTGATAAGCACAGGACAGGACGGGAATTTGGAAAACGCTGTTAAGTGTGAATGTTTATGGCAAAAATGTTCAAATAGGGTTGTTTGCAAATTATGTGTAATGTAATTTAAAACAATGAAACTTGAATAACTGAAATGATAAAGCATTTAAAGAAAATTTAGGTTAAAAAAATCTGCACCCTTATTCACAGCAACAAGACTGTGAAAGCAGCGCAGATATGAGATATTGTGTTTGAAATGATTAAATCGCACTCGAATGACGTTGATGTGGAATTGATTTGACGATTGGACATTTTTACAAATACAACGCACGATTATGAAGTTGAAATGCATTGACGTGTGCTCGGTTGAACGAGATAAGAAATACTGATAAGTAGATTATTCACTTACTGTATGTCTTTAGCACTAAAATCGCATGTGCTGTACTAATACTGTTTAATATATCGGATTATGTTTGGTGGGCTGGTGCATTATAATCTGCTTTATGCGGCTGTTTATTGGCTATTTGCATAACCTGGACTTAACCTTGACTTCATGTAAGGGAATTGAGTTAGTCATGGTCTTTGTTTTGCACACGATTATGCTAATGGAGGCATTCTTTGCTCTCATGTTTGAGGTCTGTTGAAACGATTAGGTGTTGAATGCTGAGATGTGGTGGCTCATGTAGTCTCTTGGGTTTGGTATTTAGGTGGCTGGGTGGTTGGGTTGTGGGTGGTTGGATTGTTTGGGTTTGGCATTTAGGTTGTGTGGTTGTCGGTCACATGACTTTCGGTAGTAATCGTGGACTTGGGTTCAAGGCCATTGATGCATGCAGTTTTGGAGTTCATTGTTTATAGTTTTGGTAGATGTAAAGAAGAGTTTACAGTAGTTTGTGGATATGACTTTTAGGTTAAAATTTCTCTTTTGGAAATGACTATTTGGTTTTTACAGTAGTTTTATCTGTCTTGTTTAGTTGACTTGTTTTTCAGCCTAACCTACTGAGCGCTGAATGTTCTATGTTCTTTTAACTTAAGCTGATGAAATTTCTAGAGCAGGGATATAAAATTAAATTTGATGAAGGACCACATTTTCTATTACTTGTCCCTGAGGGCCAGGTATCTCTGAAAAATATAGTTTATAAGTAATAGTAAACAGTACTTTGTAAACAAAAGCTTTAGAAAATATTTTGTAAATATTAGAAAAGGTTATTGGTAGTTTCAGTATCTTCGCGGGCCATTTCACACCCCTTGGTGGGCTGGACCAGGCCCACGGGCCGCCATTTGAATATTTCTGCCCCAGGGAGAAACTCATTAGGGCCTAACTTTGGTATATTTTAGCTGAAACAGAAACCTGATTTTTAAGGTGCTTTTTTCCAGGACCGTGCGCTGTTGGCAGGAAAGGACATGACGTATCAGGAGATGGAAGAACGAGTCATCCAACAGCGACGACTCATCGAGCGCCAGCAGCAGATGATTCTGGCCAAGGAGCAGCGACTCCGGTTTCTACGGCAACAGGAGAAAGCGCGCGGCCAAGCGGGAGGGCGTGGCGAGACGTCCGAACCTGTCCGGAAACACGAGAAGAAATTGCAGCAGTTGAAGTCCACAAGAGGGGAGGTCATTGGTCCAGCATCAGCCAATCAGGAAGCTGGTCTGTATTTTCAAGTTTGACATTGAATTAAGTACAGTTGAATTTTTAACCCTCAAACCACCGGAATCGAGTATTCTTGGTTCCAATTGCATACAGATCCAAAACGTGTGGCAGTTTAAGGGTTAAGATGGAATTCTTTGTCACAAATGCATCATGGGTAAATATTTTTGTAATATTGATTTTAGCATAACTGTTTCAGTATTGGAAATTTGAAGTGTGACCTTCCATATTCTTCAGTATGTAGGTTTTAATATTAGGAATGTCTTGAAGATTTGGTTTGTTTTGCTTGATGTTTGCTGTTTGCTGTTTTGAAATGTAAGCAGCTTTTTGAGTATCATTTCCCCCAGTTAGTGTAAAAATAGTATATAATGATATTAATTAAAATTTATTGTATACACTTTAACCCTTTAACTGCCAGATACTTTGTGACTATATGCAGTATGACCGAGTATGCTCGTTTCAGTGGGTTAAATATCTTTTATGTGCTTTAAGATTTAAAGTTGGATGGTTGAATATGTATTTATGAGAGAGATATTTTGTGTGTGATTGTTGTTTTCAGAAAACCAGATTGAGTTGGAATCTTACAAACAGGCTTTCAACGCAACGGAGAAACAGCTGTCCTTAATAATCGAAAAGACCGACGTTCTTGCGAAACACCTCCAGGACTTTCAAAGCACTAGATGCGAGCCTTCGATTTCAGAAGAGTGCCAGCGTCTTCGAGCGGAACTCCTCGTAAGTTTGCCAAGATATTTCTCAGCTTTGATTGCGGACGTTCGAGAATATTTTAATTGACTTCCAGGGGTTTTTCCTTGAAATGAACGATGTTCTAAAAATTTTGTTGAGTTTTTATTAAAGGCAGTGAAGATAGATAATGAATATGACGAAGGTAATGAGAATTGTCTGCATTGTCTTTTAAGCTTTTGCAAAATCGCTTATGGGGTGTTTGGTGAATGCCATGGAAACAAGTGACTGATATATAATTCATTTTAAGATTTCGATGATATCTTTGAGTATCTATTTCGAATGTTACTGTTTCGACCAGCTGCGGAAGACGCTGAACGACGAACAGAATTCGAAGATCGTGTCTCATAATCAAAAACTGGTCAAGCGCAAGGAAGAAATTGCCATGCTCGACGCAAAAATCGCGCTGCTCCAGAACCGCCTGCGCGTTTCCAAGCTCCAGAAGCAGAACGAGCGGAACGGCCACTCGTTTGGCACGGCTGTTGCCACGGGGATCGAATCGTGTAACCGCGCGGATGTTCGCAGCAGCACCGTGCCTTCGGAGGTTCTCAAGCCGCCGCCGTCAAAGGTGGAAAGCAGGTATCAGTCGCTTCCACCTGGAAAGACACCTCCGTCGACGTCGGCGATCAAGGCTTCAACTTCTGGCTATGAAAAGGAAAATGGTTTTGCCAGGGCAGATCATGTGATGGAGTTGGAGGAAAATGGAAAAGTAACTGGTATGTGTAAGAGATCTCCGTTTTGATTTTATTTTTAGGCCAGTAGTTGCATTGATTACGAAACTTCCTAAGTTTTATGAAAATGATTTTATGAAATGTTTTATGAAATTGTTCTGTTTTAATTTTTGGCATTGGCCGCGCTTAATTTGTCACTAATGATTTGGCGCGGGGAGTTTTGAAGTTTTCCTTCGATAAATTCTATCAGTCACTGCTATTCTAGGAAACCCTGTGTCTTGCAAGTGTCTGATTTTGACCAAATTTTTTTGATTATTTGAATTTATTGTTCAACTCTCAACTCTCAGGTTTCGATTTTTGGAAAATGTAATGCTGCATTCATTTGCAAAGCAGGTCACGATATTAACCCCTTAGCCATGTATTTAACTGTAACTCAATGTAAAATGGACAGATATATCCAGGATCCCCAGTTAAGGGGTTAATACAATACTTCCACTGCGGGACAACATTTAGTGATTTGGCTATAATCTTTCTCATAGCTTTTGAGTCTGTTAATCCCTGTAGCTTAAATGATAAACTTATATTGCAAGTTAACTCCATTTAACTGGAGTCGAGGAATTTGGGATTGTGATAATATAAACTCTTTCTGATCTGCAGCCGAACTACTTGTACTATGACTGTGCAGTAGTTCTAAAAGGATTTATAATTTTCTAGTGGGAATCTTCTGTGACTCTGTGACTAAATTCTCTTTAGAAAAGAAGTCTCCCACACATTGCTGCTTTTTTCGATGCTGCAACATGCAACTATGGGCTCGTCCATATAGTACATATGCAAAAAAGGCATATTTTCAACCCCTCCCATGTTTGCAGACCATATATATGCAAAATCTCCTAAATCCAACCCCTACCCGTCTTTGCATATGTACTAAATGGATGGAACCTATGCAGGTGCAGTTCACTTACAGGGAAAAGCTTGTGTATGTATGTGTTTGAATGGTTTTTTGATTGCCAGGTAAATCACTGATTGAATCTCGAGGCAATGCGACAGCAGCAGACGCGTATGGAAAACTGGAAAAGCCGAACACAAGACCCTGGGCGGTTACTTCACCATCAGTGAACGCTATGACTTCGGTAGGAATTTCCAGCAGTTTCCGTGCCAGTTCCCCGCAAGTGCAACACGGTGCCGTGCCAGCGGCAGTGGCCGACCGCGAACCTATCACAGGGGTATATACCACAGCCACAACAACAACAACAACCCCGACTATGACCTGGAGAAACGGGCCGACGTTTGAAAAGCAACCGGCCTCGAGTCCAGACGTGCCACCGACGCGCTTTATGCCACCATTCACGGCATCCGTGGTTTTACCATCGAAGATCGGCCAAGGCATTAAACCGGTCTATGCGATGTCGGGAAGCGGGGATGCCAGACAGCTGAAGGACTCGAGCGCCTTTCGGAGTTCCCCGAGCGGTAGAATCCACTTCGACGCCAATCCGTTCCAGGTGCCGGGTAGTGCCACAGGAGGTCGTCATCTGGCCAGTCCGTCTGGAAAAACCACCGGAGTAGTCGCAACTACCACTGGAATTGATGGGGTGGATGGCGGAAATGCGAGCGTGTACCATCAGCAGAATGACCCAAGAGCTACAAATAATTTTATTCCGATGACGTACATAAAAAAACAGGCCGTACAGCTGGACTTTAAGGACCAGAATTTGAGAACTGGACTCCACCCCGACGGAGACACCCGCGCCCCGGTGTCGATCGAATCCCACAAGTCTCTGCCAGGTGACTATAAAAGTGTGTATTCAGATGCCCCCCAGACAAGGTCACCCCAGCCGCGCTTTGCCTCGATGAGTGTGATAACGGACACGTACTTCCGTAAGCCGGGATCCGGAATCTCGGACGCGAAAAGCCGGAGAATTTGCGGAAAAGAACCCGAGAAGGCGCCGAAATGCGGACGAATTTATTCCCAACCAGGGTCCGGGCGTTTCCGCGGGTCGACCGGTTGCCAGTCCCACCGGTTTGATTCGACCGACGCAGGCCAATGTCCGTAGCAGCAGCACGCCGCCGACGGTCGACGCAAGGCTTGCCAGAAGCTCCGACAATTACGGATTCCAGGCTCGGAGGAACGAGGCTCAGATCCCCGTGAGTTTAAGCAGACCGAGTCCAGCTGGTGGGAAGTCGTTAGATTTGCCCGTCTTCTTCGGCAGAAGTGGCTATTCAACTCGAGATAATAACACCGTTGCCCAATTGCCTTTAACTTCAGGCATATCCAATGAAGCTCCTTCATCTTCACAGCATAGGTATCCATATCGCGTCGACAGATCCAATCCAGACGCCACGATCCCGACGCGATCGTCGTCAAAATCTCGCAGTAATGACGTTACGGATAATGCGAATGCGCCGACGCAGAGGGAAGGAAAGAGAATATCTTTCTCCGATGAGCAGTTCTTGCCAACAGGCGACGCGCTGTATAAATTGGATGGGTACGGCGCCTACTATCATGTGATGCGACATTCCGGAGACCCGGAAAAGTCGCCGGGTCATCTGAGGATGAATGCCCCGAAGGCTCTGCGCCGGCGCCTTTCCGGCGATTCTAACGACGACTCGCTGATCCGCCCGGCAAAGTATCAGCAGAATCGTCTAGTCTCCGAGACGACCTTGAACGCGGCGAGGCCCGTTGTGGGCATCTCCATCCCGGAAAGCCCCCGGTCGTCCGCCAGACGATTTTCCCGAAAGGGATCTGACGCGGCGGTATTTGAGAAACTTCGCGCCATTTGTACCACCATCTTCTTCGTCTCCAGGTCATGCGGGCATATCGCAGGAAAACCAAATAAGCAGCGTCGCCTCTTCTAGAAGCTTTCCCACGGATATTTCGCCGTCGTTTCCCGATAACTTGGCCCGCGTCTTGAACTCGCCTGTTGTGACCAAACCACCAGAGGTTTCGATCTTGCCAGCCACTTCGGTACACGCCAATTTTTCTCCCACTCCTACCGATTCTCCTCATATACCGGACCCAAGTGCAAGCATTTCAGATTCTGTTTCGATATTATCTGGCGAATCTACTTCTGAATCCCTGGCCGGCTCAGCGACACCACCGAGCCTTCACCTCGACGGCAGTTTGACTCCGGCGGCCGCAGTCTCTTCGCGGTCGGACGACGCGCGCGACTCGAGGAGCTCGCCTCCGAAAGATGTTCAGTCTGACTCACCGAAGGATGGTTTCGATCAGAATAGGAGTGGCGGTGAGGCAGATCTGCCGCTCGAAGGAGAGCCAGAACCGGTTGCCTTCCCCGCGCCCGAATCGAACGCCGGTAAGCAGAGCAACCTCAGGAAGAGCCGGTCTGGAAGAAGAACGACGAACCGCGTGACCTTTGACCCTATGGTCCTCCTCCTCGACGCCTGTCTCGAAGGAGAGCTTGAGACCGTCAAGAAGACCGCCAAACAAGTAAGTACAACATCGAGGAAAATGTCTTGGCATTTTGACATTGGACTTTGTTCTGGTATTTGATATCAATGATATTATGATATCTTGATATCTTTTGATATCAATGATATCTTGGTATCTTTTGATATCAACAATATCTTGATATCTTTTGATATCAATGATATCTTGATATCTTTTGATATCAATGATATCTTGATATCTTTGCCTTTCACTGTAGCTCTAAAGTATCTGATACTCTGTATTGCATCCAGGTCGAGGATCCCAGCATGCCGAATGACGAAGGCATTACCGCCCTGCACAACGCCATCTGTGCGGGTCACTTCGAAATCGTGAAATTTCTGGTGGAGTACGGGTGTGACGTCAACGCTGCGGACACCGACGGATGGTGAATCTTAGACGATCCGTCAAACTTTATACACATTTGAAACTACTATTAACCCCTTAACTGGGGATCCCGGATATATCCGTCCATTTTACATTGAGTTACAGTTAAATACACAGTTAAGGGGTTAAAAATATCCCGGCTTGCAAGTTTTCAATCGATTTCTTCAGTATAGTGAAAAAATTCAAATAACTTCGATCATTTGGTGATAATTTGCACCTGACTTTGTGCTGTTGGTTCTAGGCTCGTTCGGTTTTGATATCTCGTTCATTCTGTTCTGTTTCGTTTTGCTTGTTCAGGACACCGCTGCATTGTTCTGCATCCTGTAACAACCTTGAAATGACGCGGCTGCTCGTCGAGAATGGAGCGCATGCGTGTTCGCCGTGACGACGAGCGACCAGGAGACCGCGTCGGAAAAGTGCGAAAGGGACGAAGAGGGCTTTGAAACGTGCCACAAATACCTCTTAGGTATGCCACATTCGGGAGTGCTGTTCTCTGTTGAAAATAAGAGGGGGGTGGGAGAGTTGTTTGGCATGATTCAAAAAAGTCTCGCTACTTTACCCTGCGACTCCAATGCCAGGAGCGCCTCTGAGTAGAAATAGAAGAGGTGCTATGCAAATTCCACATTACATTACATTACATTACAAGCGTTGAATGCTTGACTTTGTATGAACTTTCAGACATGGAAGAGAAACTGGGCAAGTCCAATCACGGATCGGTGTACGCGCTTTATGATTACACTGCGCTGGACGATGACGAACTCAGTTTTCAGCGCGGAGACAAGATCACGGTGCTCCGTAAAGAAGATGAAGTCTCCAGTCAGTGGTGGTTCTCTCGTCTTCAGAAGAAGGAAGGATATGTGCCGAGGAACTATTTGGGGGTATATAATAATAATAATAATAATAATGCACTTTTGTTGCGCACCATTTCTAGTACCCGATAGGCGGATTTCAAGAATATTTTATAGGATCAGGTGGAGCCAAAAAACCGGACTATATTAAATGCAAACCTAAATGTGACTAGTCCAGTTTTTTTGTGCCACCCTGTAGCTGTTTGTTATTTTGCTTTTGCAGTAACTTTTTTGTACCAGATTTCATGTTCACAATTGCTCTCTCTCTCTCTCTCTCTCTCTCTCTCTCTCTCTCTCTCTAAATTTGTATTTAACAAGTTTTTGGAAGAATTCATGCGTTCTTTGATTTCAGGCGTATCCTCGGGTGGAACCAAAGTGGAACTCTGCAAAGTGACTGGATCGCTTGAGCATTTCCTGATGTTCAGTTTCACATCAGTTTCCAAAAATCTGTTTTAAAAACTGAAATCAGACATATAATGCCCCCACTAAAGTCTGTCAGAAAATCAAAGTAGGATATTTCTCTACAGCACTTACTAAATAATTAACCCCTTTACCGTGCATTTAACTGTAACTCATTGTAAAATGGACAGATATATCCGGGGTCCCCGGTAAAGGGGTTAACTTGGCATTAACCGTAGTTTGAATATTTATATCTGGAGTCATGTCTTGTTATTGTGTCATGGCCTTTGTGGAAACTGTTTTTCGTTTACATATCTATGATACTTCCTTCGTAGCGGTTACAGTGATCTAGTTCTTGTTTTTACAGATGTATAAAATAGTTGTGTTCATTTCAATCCGTGCTCCAAAAGCATTGTTGTCTTGTTGACGTCTTGCCAATTACTTACTGACTTTATAAAATTCCACTTTTGGTTGTACGTGCGAACTGTGAAAGAATTAAAAATGCCAACAGTAAAAGACGAAATTTGTCGAGATAGTCTTGAAACTGACAACAATTTTACATTGTACTGCTGTCCACAAACTGACCAAATTTAGTGAGTACCCATATCACACATTTCCTTCGCTATACAACTATACAAGTATTTGCTCTACAAATGTCTTCAGTATTTACATGAATATGTGTTGACCCTATGCTTTTCTAATCACTTGTTTAGCTTAAATGTTATAGCATTATTTTAGGATTTAAAGTTTTAATTTTGATTCGTCTGTCTTTTACATGTTTTAACTTTCTTAACCCTTTTGCCTCGGCAATCTGTATAACCAATACATTATGAAGCCGAAATATAGTTCTTAAGGAGCCAAAGGTTTAAGAGGGAATTATATTTCGGTATAAATTTGTTTAGCTGCCATTAAGTTTTTCTGTTTTATTGGTTTGTATTTTGAATGTATTTCTCACGTTTCATGTTCTTGATATGAATAGTATTCGATAGGTAAAGAATTTAAAATGGCTGTTGTGTATTGATTTGAGAATTGTAGTTTCATTTGGGAGTTCAGTTTTCGTAAGGTTTGACGTGTTATCTGAGTCGACTTGTTAGCATTATTTTGATGTATGTGGTTATTATTATTATTATTATTATTAGTATTATTATTATTATTATTATTATTATTATTATTATTATTATTATTATTATTATTATTATTATTATTGGATCAGTGTTTCTTTAGGGGTCCTGTCATGTCTCAATATGATAATTATATTTCAATCAAATGATTTTTTTTTACTTAGCATCTGAATTTCAGTAAGTAAGATGATGAATTATTCTCATTCGCTCTGCTCTCATCGTTTTCATTTTTTACAATTTTTTTATAAATGTGTAATATTCCTATGGAGTTATTCTTATATTTGTTTTGCTAGGGTGTAAAATTTGTTATGATCATTTCAAGTTCCAAACTGTCACAAATCTCAACCCCCCCCCTCTAAAAGTATGTCACAAATCTTGGAACCCCCCCCCCCCTTTAAGCGTCATCCGTAACTGTCAACACTTTCTTGGACCCTTCCCACTCAAGCGTGACATACTTTATGGACGACCCCCACCCAATAACGGTGAAGATCTTGACCCATTTACTCGTATTTGGCATGGAATTACTTTGTATCGCGTGTATTTATATGACTTTATTGTCTGAGTTAGCATATGGTATTCAGTAGAGACGGTCCTGGCATAATTCATTATTACTGTATTTTACCATCACCTATTATTATATACGGGTTGCACTGTATAATTTGTTATGGTTAAATCTTGGTCAGCTGTGTCTCACCGTGTGTTAAGTAGTCTCTGAATAGCAAAATGTAATATATACAGTATATATTATATATATACATATATAGTTTTATCTATTGTGCATGGATTTATGAATATGAGTGATGATTATTGGCTATTAATTATGGTAAAAATAATTTTGACAATAATTCTCTTTCTATTATTTCTTTGATTATACAGTATATCTCTGTATGTGTTCTATTAAGCATATACCAGTGATGGATTGAGGATTTTTGAATGTCCTATGTCTGGTATTGGAGCATATCATTAGATTTTGTAATCTTTTTGAGTTGATCAAGTGACAATATGGAGTTATATGATTTTATGAGGTTATACTGTACAATAATTAGCTATTTTAATGATTGTCAAATTCTTGAAATCGTACAGAAATTTGTATGCACTTATTTTATCATTATTTAATGAATGAGTCAACAGTAATTTTAGTTGAAGTTGTTATATGGATATTCTTTCTTGTTATTATTGAACTTCTATAGCGCCATTTTAGTGATGCACTTGGCATCAGCCGATGCTTGATCTGGATATGAGATCACAGGATGCTGTGTTTAATTAGTTCCAGTTGTTGTAGGAGACATTTTCAACACATCCCAAATACGGAGACACTGTCTATGATAGATTTTTGCAGTGAATTTAATACGACTCTCACAGCTAACACAGGTTAAATCCAGTGCAAAAGTTGTCTGCAACCAAAAGTTATTTTTGTGGTGAAAGTTTAATATCCGATATCGTGAAGCAGCACATGCCAACTTATAAAATATTTTACACCAAAACGAGGCGTTAAAATAACAATATAAAAATATTATAAACAAGCATAGACTTTAATATCGCTTTAATATTATAATAAATCTATGTAAACAAGTACGTATCACATAATACCATCTCTGGTAGAAATCGCAACTGTCTATGATGAGCAAAAATACTGAGTATGCCTATTTTCCTGAGAACGGGTCTGCTTCGTGAAATAAAGAATTATTTGAACAGAAATTTTCAGTTCGATCCCAGTTTCCGTAGAATAATGACAAGAGGTACGGCCATGGCTGCCCCCACTAGAAGAGCGGTTGGGACCGGTTGTCATGGGACCGGTTTCGGTGTTGCTATGGTGACACCGAATGAGGTCATCGTTGAATTCGTCGGCGCAGTTTCGAAGCCTCCTGACCTCTTCGAGAAACTCCGCAGATGACACAAATTCTTCCGGGGATTTTTCTAGGACCGATGGTTTTCCAGCACAGACTGAAGGAAAACCCCTTAGCTCATTCAATGAGCTAGCAATAGCGGAGGTAAACGTTTCTGAAATCGAAAAGGAGATTAAGCAATCACTGAATGGCGCATTTGCTGCTTTGCGAACATTTGCGCTATAGAAATGTTCGTATAATAATAGTATACCCCCAAATCAAATTCCTGGCTACGCCCCTGCAAGCAAGCAATACTGCAGGTGAAGAAGGCCTACCTGGGCAAGTAGGGTTTGAGTTTCCGACCACCTTTCTGCTGGATTGCCGGCGTTCTCTTGTTATCCTGTGAGTTCTAGAAGGAGGAGAATGTGGCTGGGTGTGTTGCTGTCCAATCTCTAACCCGCCCATGCCGTGTCGTTCTTTGTCTTCTTGGGTCATCGATACGATTTTAAACTACAAAGATTCGCTCGATCACTTTCGGCGAAATCAGTTTTCCAGATTTTTTTGACGTTTCGACTATAGGCCTAGGCCTACCAGTTCAATTTCATATTCAGAACAACGATCTATTGATTAAACTTCAAAGTACTGAACAAGGCAGCGTGTTTTTCGCAAGTGATAATGCGTTTCACATATTTCATAACCACAAATTCATCATCTAAGCATAAGCATACAGGATATAACGTCAAAAAATACATCTTATATAGTAAAATTCGAGAACATTAGCTAGTCGTCTGAGTGGTTATAGGTCATACAGGCCTATAGTTAGGCCTACAGTAGTCATCCGGCTATGTTAGGCTGCATGTACAAATATGGACATGTGAAGTGTGAATAGTTACAGCGTAATCATGTGTAGGCCTACACCATGAATTCATACACAATTCCGAGCGTTAGGCCCTATAGGCCAACAGTATGTTATGTGATGCATGATAGACATCAACGCAATTTTAAATATTTCTTGTCGAACTTACAACGAGGCAAGAAAATTTGCATAACCATTATGCCAGTGACGATGATTTAGTCAATTTTAGTGTGTGTAAAAATTAATACAGTAGTCCCGTGGCTCAGAGTCGTTCATCGAGTCACTGCGTGAGCAGGATTTCGATGACTGCTATGCTGTTGGGTGGAGCCAGTGGCGTAGCCAAGATTTCCGGAAGGGGGGGTTTTTGAAAAAAATTTCGTCAATAGCCGCCAAGGGGTTTTCACCCAAAAATTGCCAAAAATCGCCTCAAAATTAAAAATTGCATGAGAATACATTAAAAAATTTTTTCCGCCGTCCAAGGGGGTTTTAACCCCCAACGTGGCTACGCCACTGGGTGGAGCAGAAATTTGGGGCATTAAAAATTTAAAATACCGCTAGAGTAAGCTTATTATAACCCGACTTTCTAAAATTATCGAGATTAGGTTTGGGTAAATAATAACTCAAGGTTAATATATAGACTAAGTCAGGGTTTCCCAAACTGTAGGTCGCGACCCAAAAGTGGGTCGCAGGGTTCAGTCTAATGGGTCGCGGAGTAGCGCGAAATTAGATTTAAAAGTGACATTTTCTAACCAATACCACAATGTCACAAGCCTTGAAAGTTGAAGTAGGTTTACACTGCAGGTTTTAAGAAATTTATATGTCTGCAATCCTCCGTACACTGCTTTTATATAAAAATGATTTGTGTTTTATTCAACTTTAGTCGACAATTATTAACGCAAGGAAAGCGTATTCCGACCATTTTGCTCTGAAACTCCAATAACAATGGGCAATTTCTAGACTCGCTTTATATTAGACCGGCGGTTAAGCGATTTTGCCGTACTCATAGGATTCTTAATACGCGTAACAAAAGTATGCTCCCTGCAAAATTTTTACAAAGACAATTTACAGGAAATTCCAACTATTTCACGTCTTATTTGGCAAAAATGTGAATATTATCGTTATTATTTTCATTATTATTATTATTATTATTATTATTATTATTATTATTATTATTATTATTATTATTATTATTACTATTACTACTACTACTATTACTACTACTACTACTACTACTACTACTATTAATGCTTCCCGTATTGGTGGTTTCTTCTGGTCTGAATACTATATACAGTACGTAGTAATGAACAAGTACCGTGAATTTGCATTGCACTAACTATAGTAGCAGTACCTGGAGGATCAGTTGCGAAGAAGCATAAATATTGAGGCACGTCGTCCACTTGCGTTTTAGCGCTAAAGCAGCGCGTACTCACCCTAGGCCTGTGAGGGGGGCTTTTCCCACCGTTATTCAACATGATATGAATCCGCTTTGACCAGTGTTTATTCTAGGCCTGTTTTTTGGGGAGGAATTCCCCCCGTTTTAAAATCCCCCAAATTTGTATATGTTGGCTTGGGAATGGAAATCCCCCCCCCAAAAAAAAAGCGTGGAGAGAGAAATCCCCCCAAACATTTCAAAGTCCCCAATGTCAAGGTGGCTAGAATAAACACTGCGCTTTGACGTTAAAGTGAACAGCAAATTCACGACAAAAGACATTTTGCTTCTAATTTAGCCTAATACACTGTGGTTGATAGACTGGGTATGTCGCACGCAAGGTTCTTGACTGTCGCTTGCCTAAGCTGCAATATCTCGGAACCATGGGTAAACACTCGAGAGACCAAGGGAAATACCAGGAACCGTCATTTCCAGCGCAGTACATCTATCGAAATTCAGCTAAGGTCACGTGACGGACCCTCTTGCTGTAAAGTCTGCAGTGTTTGAAAATTGTGTTCTTGAAAATCTTGAAATCATGTAAAATATATGAGTCGTTCGGCTTTCCATAGAATGATGTTTACAAAAGCTTCCAAACAAATGTGTGTGTCTATTCAAGCAAGTCTTTCACCATTTTACACTTAGTGTTGTCACGGTAACCGTTGTCAAGATGTCTAAAAAGCAAGGATATCATTCACAAACACACACACACAAACACACTGCATGCAAAATGGTGGAAAACTGGCTTCACTTTCAGATATACCATAGACTCTGTCTAGCGATAATTAAAGTCTATGCGTATCATACAAGAATACGACTTTTCGAAAACGAGGTTCAGTAACAAAGTGATGTACGTACGAGAAATCCCGCTTACAACGTTTTTTCCTATGCGATATGCAGTATATATGCATGTAATAGTTATATTATGTGTATGCATTCCGGCATTTCGTTTCCTTTGGTGGGAAGTGGGAAGCGGGGGGGGGTTGGTCCTTTCGCCGGCAACTCGATTACCTGCGCCGAGAGTAATTCGTCTTCATTGCTTCGTCGTCGTCGTCGTCGTAGTCATAGTCGTTGTCGTTGTTCTATCTAGTCGTGCTCAGGAGATCGTCGATAAAGTTTAATTCCATCGGCGGATTTCCTCCGTCTTTGTAGATAAATAATTGAACGCCGCCGCTGTTCTCTGACGCCCCCGCCGCCGCCGCCGCCGCCGCGGCTGCAGCCGTTCCCGCAACCGCCGCTCCGCCCGCCGACGCCGTTCCGTACTTGCACGACGGCAACTGGACGACTGCGCGCCGTCCACCGTCGACCCCCGGTGACGGCGCTGGGAGGGGGTCATTGTCCCCGTACCCGTCCATCTGTGTCCTCCTCCTCCTCCTCCTTCTCCTCCAGGGACCGGTCCATCCCTGGATGATGACGACAACGAGGGGGGTGAGGTCTCGGAATTCTCCTCGAGGCCGAACAGAGAAGAAGAATCGAAGTGGAACGTCGGGGGGCTGGTCGCCGGAGTCGGGGCGTGGTACTTCGACCAGTGGGCCCTTGGTGGGGGTCCGTTTGGGTCGCCGCCCGTAGGCGACGGTCCCCGAGAGCAGGCGACCGACCAGTGGGACGGGTCGTCGTCGTCGTCGTCGACCCGTCTGACCCCGTCGAAGCTGCAGGACTGAGACCCGGAAGTGGACTGCAGCGACTGCTTCCGGTTTTCGGTAAGAAATTCCGATTCGGTGGTGCTGCCGCTGCTGCTGCACTCGAGACTGGTTCCCGGTACGACGGAAGTGCGTCTCGTGAGATCCGGGGGGAAGCCGCTCCGGTTTTTTCCGTTGCTGGCGTCCGAGTGACTTCCCAACATGGGATACAGATGACAACTGGATCGGACGTTCCGTACACGTCCTTCCGGATTCAATGGACGACCTGGACCCACTGGACCGACCACTGTTTCTATGCCGTTCAGGTAATCTGCCGCCGCAGTAGAAGGGACTACCAGAAAGGGTGAACAACTCGCATGGGGCGACGCATCCTCGGGTCCAGAAAGGCGACCTTTGTCCGATATTATTAATAGAGACTCGACCACAGTTTTGTTAACTGAAAGCATGACGTCATTCGACGATGCACAGTCTCCCTGCTTCCCAATCTCCGAATCGAACGCTCCGCGTTGCATCCGTTGCGTCATCGCCGTTCTGTCGATGACGTCATCTCTCGAAGTAGCCTGTCGCTGATTGGTCGACCGCTCGACGTAGTTTCCCGCGTCCTGATTGGCCAGCAGCATCACCTGCAGGTTCCGCCCCGTCCGGTCTAATCCGTCGCCATGGTAACAGCCCGGAAGGAAGCCTCCCGGGTCCCCTGTTCCCCGTAGACGGGAAAGTGGGACAGAGGCTTAGTGGCCCCGAATGCAGCCGCATCGGCCTCGAATTCTCTCTCCCCAGCCCCCCCTAAATCGTCGCAGTCGGGAACGGCCAGTACGTAGGGCAAGTCGTCCGAATACTGGCCCACCGATAAGCGGTACGGAGTACCGTCGACGTACTGGTACGGCGGGTACTCGTCGAAGAACCAATCCGTCTTCCCGTACCCGGAACTGCTCTCCTTCAGCTGATGGTTGGCCGCTATCTGCTTGAGTTTCTCGGCCGCTGGCCCAGTCTCTCCCATCAGGGTGGCCCCTCCTTGGACCACCGGCCCTCAGGACCGATGCCGGGGACTCCGTGGTGGTGGTGGTGGCCCATGGCGGCGAGAGGGGATGATGATGATGATGGTAGACGAGATAGGAGTGACAGTTCTCCTGAGTTCTGAAGTCCGAATTCCGGACGCCTGCGTAAGGATCCGGATCCGGGAATCCGGGAGTGGGGTAGAAGGCGGCGGCGGCGGCGGCGGCGTACGAGTCGTGTTCCTTTATCTGGGAGTCGGGAATTCTTCGCGTCCAGTCGTAGTTGCTGGAGCGTAAAGCCATCCGGTTTTCGTCGTCCAGGACGTCCTTCGAAGGGACGTCCGACTCCGTCTTGACGGTCCTCTTGAAGCGCTGCTTCCTGCCGCGCTCAGGAACCTTTCGCTGCTGCTGCTGCTGCCTCTTCGGGGCCCCGCGGCTGTCGGACTTGGGGCCCCCGGGGTGCCTCCTCCTCCTCCCCTTGGGTCTCTCGGGTTCCGCCTCGGGTGTTGGTCGAACCCGGGACCTCGGGAGGTCGACGACCCGGCGCCGGTCAGACTGTCGACCGCCGGAACCTGGATCGCCGAAACCGAGAGACGCAAATCACCCGAACCGGAACCGGAAATGGAACCGGAAATGGAACAGATCCGGTCCGTAACAGATGGCACCACCAGCGACGAATGGAAAGGTTTCTGTCTGCGCTACAAAAACAAATAAAAAGCAGGAAAGAATATTTAAAAATCATCTAATAGTCGAATTTTCGGAAACATATGAGGGTTGGCCCCTCTCCATCGGTCAACACCGACCCCCCTCCAGTGGATGTCGAAAAAATTGGTCTTAGCTGTCCACCTAATGACCCAATGGAGGTCGGAAAATTTGGAGTGGGGGGGAATGGTCCGACCATTTGAGAACCCGACCACCGTCTTCTAGACTAGAGACATTCGTCATCAGAAGATGACGTCAGAAACGAGTGACCTAAGATTACTGTGACGAAAATGCACCGATGATGACGTGATCGCTCGTCACGTGGTTTATTCGTGACAGAAAAAGCGCCACCTGTTGTTAGAAGCCTCCTGAGTAACTCGTACGAAAAAACGCTTCCTAATAATCACGCATTTTTTCATTTCCTCTACTTGGCCTTCTTATTATGCCCGGTGCGAAAAGCAAAAAAACCTTTTGTGTAGAAGAAAGATGCACGCGGTCCGATAAGGCCTCACTTTTTTAAAATTTTAATCACACCGTTATAATTAACCCTTTAACTGGGGATCCCGGATATATCCGCCCATTTTACATTGAGTTACAATTAAATACACGGTTGACTTGTTAAGGGGTTAAACACAGCGACATTATGCAAAGATAATTAGCAGAACTATTGTCTCGTGAAAATATCACTTAGAGTAAGTAAGTAAAACGATTTTCAAGAGGTTTTACTATAACTATAATAAGTCAATAAACTTTGGGGAATTCCCCCCCAGAGAAGGCCTAGAATAAACACTGCGTGACCGGTAGCCTCCCTGTGCAGTAATCCAATGGCATTTTGAGTAACGCCAAATGCTATACATCAAAATTAACTAAAGGCCGGGCACATAAGGGTGCGTTTTTATATCCAATGATCATCAATTCAGTCCCACATAAACCATCCGAATTTGATATAAATCGGCAGTTTTCTTAAAGTTATAGTGACAATAGAGTTGGCCCATTTTTTTTATCCGGGCACGGTGTACTGTACATGAATATTGATTATTCGATTCAAATTTTGCTTGTCCCACCAAGTAGCCTAATAGCCATGGAAGCAGTGGCGTATTTACCATTGGGCCATTTGGGCCATGCCCCCCCCCATTTGGTCTTGGCCTAGCCTATCCCCAGACCCCCATTATAGGCTCGCGTTTCGCGCTCGCCATGGGCTGCCCCCTTACCAAAATTCTAAATACGCCACTGCCAGTCGGAGCCTACAAGGAATCTGGACCCGCATTTTGGATATCTATCAGGTGTCTGATTGCTTTAAAGGTTTTAAAATCTATACAATGTATAGCCACCATTATTATTATTGCCAACATAGACACATTAATAAGGTAGAAAGTGACGGATTTTTCACTAGTTTGAGGTTCTAAAGATCACTGAAAAATCGTTTTTTGGGTTTTTCATGGAAGACAATTTTTGTGGTGTCGTAGGGCTTTCATATTTGCACCGATTGAAAATCGGACATTTTGAATTTTCTGACTGGTCGCAATATAGACACATTAATAATTTTGACGGATTTTTCTACTCCACTGAATCACTTTTTGAAGGTTCTAAATGTCCGAGGAATTTTTGGGTCGCCTGAAATTTGGACTATAGTCCAATTTTTCGTTTGAGCAAAAATGTCGTAGGGCTTTCATATTTGCACCGATTGAAGCCCAGTCGGCAGTGGCGTATTTACCATTGGGTCATTTTGGCCATGCCCCCCCCTTAGTCTTGGCCTAGCCTGTCCGCAGACCCCATTATAGGCTTCGCGCGCATGGGCTGCCCCCTTACCAAAATTCTAAATACGCCACTGCATGGAAGAGCCTAGAAGAGCCTTATATATATATATATATATATATATATATATATATATATATAATATATATATATATATATATAATATGAAAGGAGATTGTCTGTAATATGAAATATAACAATGCCCACTAGTACGACAATTTTCTAACGCGCAAAGCTCACCATAAAATATCCATAAAATATTCGGACTTATTATCATCGTGGGCGTTCGCTGCATGTGTTTATACAGACGAATAAACAAGGCTCAGCTTGACACTGTTGTTTACACAGAAGGGAAAACGAAGAAGCCAACGCTGTTCAAACGTTCAATATGGCGATTCTGGATCAAGAACGCAGATACATTATCTATTATTTTTTTTCATTTTACAACGCATCGAATACTTTGCCTTTGAGTTTATTTCTATTTGCACATACTCCACACTCAGTATGAAAATTCTCGGATACTTTTTTATTTGTCTCGACACCTAAGCCACCTCAATCAGTCAGTCAATCAGTTGGTCAATCAAACAGGTGGTTTCGAAGAGGCATTCTATGATGACACGACGCGGGCGATAATATAATTAATGGAAAATTCTAGACCATATTCTTGTTGGCACAGTAGAGATTAGAAGAGGTGAAAAGCCTCAACCAGGGACCTCTTCATAGGATTCCATGCCTCAACCATGAACTACTAATTTAGTGGTCCATGCCTCAACCCAACTGAACACCTGTCAGTGACAACGGGGAGGCACTGGGGGGGGTGGAGGGCCACAAAAATCAGACAAAGACATTTCCCGGTCTCCAGTCTTGTTGCCCGAGTGGTCCAATTAAAATAACTCACTGTTTGCCCTGCGAAGTCTGCACACAACACCTTGCAGGGTTCAAAAGAAAGAGGGAGAGGGAGAGGGAGAGAGAGAGGGGCGGAGAAATGAGTGTTTTGTGAAGGGTCCTGCTAATTTTAGGCCTATTTTTGGGCGAGGGGCGTGGATGACAATTGCGGGGAGATGTTTGGGGAGAAATAAAATTGGGGTTTGGATCCGACGAATACAATATAATTAATCAAACAACTGTCGTCTTAATGCCGTGGGGGTGAGTGGGAGGTGGGGTGGGAGTGGAGGTGGGGCATGGAGTGGGGGGGTAAGGATCGAACAAATAAATACCTGGGTGAGTTTATAAAAGAGCTTCAAAATGGTTCTGATCTCATTGTGAAGAGCTTCAAATGTAGAGAACTTATTTTATATGCCTAACACAGCCTACTACTACTACTACTACTACTACTACTACTACTACTACTACTACTACTACTACTACTACTACTACTACTACTACTACTACTACTACTACTGCTACTACTACTACTACTACACTACTACTACTACAACTAAAATAATAATAATAATAATAATTTTAATAATAATAATAATTTTAATGATAATAATAATTTTAATGATAATAATAATTTTAATAATAATAATAATAATTATTATTATTATTATTATTATTATTATTATTATTATAAAACAATAGTAGTAATAGCTGATAGCAAGAACCAATTTTACACTCGGCCTTCAATTTCAGAGACGTTGAGAAAAAAGTTTCCATTTAAAATAGAAGGTGTGATGTCACCTTTGACCCTGAGTTGTTGACCTTCGTTCTCTTCTCTGAAACACCGGAAGTGGAATTCCTGACCGCGTTTCGGGTCGGACCCCTCAAGGATCTGGTCGTAGTGGCGACGTTATTCGACCCATCGCCCTGATTCGTCGACGCGGTAGATTGGACGTGGGTCGACGAAGGCGGCAGACGCTTTGACCTTGACCTGGTCGGGGTCGAACTGACGTGGTACGGAATGATTGGTCGGGTGTTGGAATCGCGATACGAAGAGGGTCTGACCCAGAGAGGAAAAGTCCCCCATAATCCTTTTCGTCAAGTTCTTCGCTCTGAGAGGATACAGTCATGGGTCAAGAAAACATACTTCGAAATCTTTCTCTGCCTATCTGCCTGCCTCTCTCTCTCTCTCTCCTCTCTCTCTCTCTCTCCCCAGAACTTCCGTTTAAAGTTAGCTTCAGAAAAAGTGTTGAGACTTTCGAAATGTAGTTTGTCAAGCTATGGACACTACAGTATATCCTAAATCCTCAAAAAATTCTATCACGTACGTTTGCTTAAGCATCCATTGGAGTTTAACGTATCGACAAAATTTCGAGGATCTTGTTGCAGTGTTCTCTCTCTCTCTCTCTCTCTCTCTCTCTCTCTCTCTCTCTCTCTCTCTCTCTCTCTCTCCTCTTAGTGTTTCTAGTCTGAGGTCGGAATCGATGCGTCATCGGTCATTTTCGGCTCTTAGTCGAACCATCGATCACGAAGTTTGTCACGTTCAGTTGACTCGACGCGTCTACGACTCTACGACGACGACGCTGGTTCTCCGCCTCCCACCGACGAGAGACGCTGGTTCCCTTTTTTTCCGACGACGACTTCTTCTTCCGAGATTATTCGAAAATTTATTCGATTAATTCAATCAATTTCTTGAAGATTACAAACCCCCGAAGATCACGCGTTGAAAGCGACTCGAGTCTCTTGCTTGGTTTCTTTTCATCGTTTCGTCGCCGCCTTTTTAATATATCCTAAAATTGAATCGTTTTCGGTTTCTTCGGGAAAACAAAACCGACAGTTTCTCGCCCGCTTTTTAGCCGTTGCCCATAGCAACGGCAACTATGACAACTTGATTTAGACGATTTTCGGAACCCAGTTATTGCGCATATGTTCTATCTTGGTCTGCTTTTTCCTATAGTATAGTACTAAGGCTTACGACTGATTATTGTCCAGCGCTCCTAAGATCCACTGACGCTAGATGGCGTTGGGCGTCGGAGGGACGGACCTCTGATATCGACGTAGCCGGCCGGACTAAAGCACGACGCGCGCGGCCAAGAGCCCCGGGCGCCTGAGGCGGTTGCCCCCCGTGATCAGGGAATGCAGCCGTGGGGCTGCCGAGGGACCAGTAGTCAACTCAGGAGGGGTTGCTTGCTGGAGCCCGGGTTAGGGACGGGTAGGGAAGATATGGATGGACGCACCCGAGTGATATATATATATATATATATATATATATATATATATATATATATATAATTAAATATATAATATATGATATATGCACGTATCATATATCGGTACAGACAAAATCAGATTTCTTTAGTATCTCAGTTAATTTCATCCAGAGTACAGAGTATGCGCATACTTGTATCCACTGATATCATGATACTCTTTCTGAAACATCTCGAAACTTTTCTATCTAACTACAATATATTTCTACAGTACAGCGAAGAACTTCTCATATTCCGCTCAAATTATTTTCAATTCGACTCAGAGTTTTCAAAATGCTTTGTTGATACGATATATTACCATTTAGTAACCAATACCTTTCCAAAATATTTCTTAAGACCACGTGCCAAATAGCACAATTTTTTCCGTTCCAGTGAGTTAATTACATTTTATGTATAGCCATTACGTAGCTTCGTTTATATAGCGCGCTCATATAAGGTAGCCATATTCAACAGTGTCACATTGCTACAGTTTTGATACATTTATTCTAGCCACCTGCTAATTGCAGTATTATTAATTGATAAGACAGCTTGATAATAAATTATCCGGCCAAAAACAATAAATCTCCCGGAAGATTTCCGACCGGTCATTAATTCAGGAAATATAATTTATCATCAGAGAAACATTTGTTCACCCCTTGCGCCGAAGGAGAGGAGGCGCCGCAGGAATTAATTGAAGAGAAAATTAATACACGTGCGATTCTCCGATTAATGTCGAGCTTCTGATCTTGGAACATTCGATGTCTTTCGTTTTGCAAAGGTCGCAAAGAAAACTGCGGCCTTCGAAGATCAAACATCTTGGTAGCCAAAGTGTTAAGACCATTACAAGGTGTTATGACTGGAAGCAGAGAAGACTGGAATAGGAACAAAGCGGTGTATATATGGATAGATGGATGGAAGGATAGGTGGTTGCCAATGGAAAACACCTCTAAGAGACATACATAGACAGGGACAGAGAAGTAGAGAAAGAGAGAGAGAGACAGACAGACAGACAGACAGACAGAGGCAGAAGGACAGAGAGGCAGGGAGACAAAGAGGCTGAATGAGACACACACACAGACAGACAGACAGATATACAAGACAGACAAGACAGACAAGACAGAGACAGAGACAGAGACAGAGACATTGAACTGCAATCAGAACTTAGAAATTTTGCCGAATAGTCCAACTCCAATTCGTTGAAATTTTCCACGACGTGCATTGTCGCTTTTCCAGTTCCGCGTGGAATCTGTGGAAAGCCGGGGGGAGGGACCATCGAACAGACCGCAGGACCCGCTAACCTGTGAAATTTCATGGCCGAAGAGATCGCCGAGGCGTTGCAATAGTCAAATGGCAGAAAACCATCGCATGCGCCCGAAACCAATAACTAAAGCTGCCATTCGCTCCACTATAAACGTGATTGATGCGCAATATACAACGTCCAGAACGTCGCCGAGCCGTCTACTGCGTAGCGCATGTCTGTGGTGCGACGAAATAAACGACTCCTCGTTAAATATTCCCCTGCCCCCATCCACCCACCAACCCCACCCCGAACTACGCGCGCCACGCTGTTAGATTGCGTAAGAGATGTTTCCGACAGGGGTGGTCGACGCCGACTAGAATTACACTGTTCGGAAAAAGTTGTCGGTTTCTGGGGTGGATCAAAATATCTGTTTTGTTTTGCTGTGGCGGTCGGTAATGTAATTTGTAATGTCACAATTAGGCAATTCGATTTATTTTACTATTTGGTGGAGGTTTATAAAGAGAAAATAATATAATTTGTTCAGAATTTTCTGAACTTTCAAATCCTACGGTATTTTCCATCCATACTGTTCATGCCATTCGTTGCTACCACATAAAAATCAATGTACTTCACAGGTGTGCCAAATACCGACCTCTTTCATGTATTCGGATCTGCCAGGTAAATGGCGGGAAAGTCTAAGAATAGTTAATGACGTCATTTTCGCTAGGCATTTACTATTGACCCATGTTATCTTTGCGGTTATAGATGATCTTTGAACTAAAATCATCGTTGTAGCTTTGTTAAACTTTACTGGAAGTAGTCTTTCAATTTAATGATTAAAATTTAATGTCCATATATTCGTTTTTTAAAGCCTTCCATTTGATATTTAAAATCTTCGCGAAATTGACTGAACATCGATTTGATTTTAGAGCAAAACTTTTCCTCGCTTATTTCGACTGCCTTTGTTTTCCCGATAATGCCATAAAAACCTTAGACCCATTACGTTGCGGTCGAGAAAATGTGCCGTCCACGAAATTTAAGTATCATGTCACGTGTCCCGCTGAGTTTAGCAGATACAGAAACAGGAAGAGAAGAAGAAGGAAGAGAAGGAATGAAAATAAGAAGAAGAATAAGAAGAAGAAAAAGAAGAGGAGGTGGAGGAGGAGGTGAGCAGGGATGACAAGAAATCCAAGGGTTATAATTCTTCCGAGAGCATCGCTTCTCATCGACTACCACCCCACCCACCCACCCACCCACCCACCACCCACCCCACCCTCCACAGCTTTCGATTAGCTTCGCCAGCGGCCCAACACCCGCTTCTTCGGCCGGAGGTGGGGGCGACATCCCCCCACCCCACCCTTTCTCCGTCATCCACGACGAAGACACCACCGTCTCCTCCTACCCAGAGCCTCCTCTTTCCTCCCCTTCGTCCACTCCCCCCGAGCCCCCATCGTCTGCCCCCGCCCCTGCGAAGAACCGACGGGTGAGATTATAACGCCCCACCCCACACCCCCCCGACTACTTAACGACGCTTCGAGATTAATGATCGATAGGCTGGCATTTTAATCAGGGTCCACGTATTGATTAGACGGCGGAGGAGAGAGAGAGAGAGAGAGAGAGAGAGAGAGAGAGAGAGAGAGAGAGAAAGAGAGAGAGAGGGAAAGGGGATGGGGAGGAGGAGGAGGATGGAGGACCAACGTCTTTTCGATAAGTCGCAACCGGAAGGACGAAATGGTGACGTCATTAGTTCCTTTCCTTTCGACTCTTGCGGCGGACTCCAAGGGCGTTACAATTGTCGAGGAATTTGTCGCCACGGAATTCTATTTGCTTAAGACTGCTTAAGCGACGGACGGAGTCGTCTGGCCCCCACCCCGCCCCCCCCCCCCCCTACCCCCCCCCCCGCCCCCTCCCCCTCCCTCCTCTGCCCCACCCTCCGCTACCCCACAATTTCCCATTCCATCAAATCTCTGTCTCTGCTGCTCGTTCTGTCCTCTAAGGTTTTAGTGAAAAGTCTTTCTTGTACAGACTACAGAGCAATTGCATTGCTATACTCTCTAAAGGCGCTAGAAAAATTCGCGAAATTTTACTTACTTACTGATTTCTTAGGGGCAGATTGGACTTAAAAGTTTCTTTAGAATCCTTCCAATTAGGCGGAACAGAAGATTACAATTGAACAGCTACAGTGGTCAAAGAAAGTATCATTGAGAAAACTCTTGCATTAACAGTGAAACTTCACTGGTACAACCGAAATCGATGTGTTTATATAGCGCACTTATAATAGTAATATTCATCACATAAGTTATTCGCCTTGAAAGATAAGAAACTTTTGGCGGAGGTTGTGTGTGTGTGTGTGTGTGTGTTTCCCAATCTTCTTTGATCAGTTGCTACTTCAAAGGGCCAGCGGAACACCTGATCGCAATCAATGCGAAAAGGCCGTTTACAGAACCATAAAATGTTCTTTCGCACCTCACGGCGGCCGGCGGCCGACTGCGATGACGACGACGACGACGACGAGAGACAAGATTAATAATCATTACTTTCTAAAATTAATTAGTTACCAATCATAACGAAGGATATTGATGATGATTAAGAATAATTCCACGATGGTCTATGATAATGAATGATCCGACACGTACAATAGAGAAGCTGATAATGAAGAAGAAGATGAATATGACGATAACGATGATGATGATGATGATGATGATGATTTTTGATCCTGATCGGAGGTGATGATTACGACGACTACAATAACAGGTTCCACGTTCCAGCGTCGCCACTCCTCTCTCTCTCTCTCTCTCTCTCTCTCTCTCTCTCTCTCTCTCTCTCTCTCTCTCTCTCTCTCTCTCTCTCTCTCTCTTCTCTCTCTCTCTCTCTCTCTCTCTCTCTCTCTCTCTCTCTCTCTCTCTCTCTCTCTCTCTATGTATGTATGTGTGTATGTATGAATGAATGTATGTATGAATGTATGTAGAGATGACGTAATTAGCTACAAGTTAAGTGATTATTATTTTCAAAGAAAACTTCAGCTGCAGCGTAAACAGTTGACGAAGACTAATAATTACCGTTCGAATTTGTTCCCAATTTGCAGAAACGATAATAATAAATAAAAACGTTCCCCGCTACAGTCTTCGGCGCGCCATAACTCACAGATAATCCTTTTAACCTGTCCGGCTCTCATTTTACTAAAATGCGTGGCGGCAGACCGCGCCGTTCGCTCAACGACGTCCGCGCGCCTTCACCCGCTAGGATGATCGTCTGCCCAAATGGCGAGAAATACGCGAATATTGGGGGTGGGGTCCAGGGGGTGGGGGATTAGAATGGGGGCGGAATACCGGGTAACATCACTCGTAACAAGCGATCAATTATTGAAATTGGTACGGGACTTTTGTACGGTGTACACGCGGGATATTTTACACCCCCTAACACCCCTCCAATTTGAGACCGACACCCACCAACCCCCACCCCAAATCTGAGCCTGTGATGACCTTTTTCTTTGCTTGTCAGGCTTTTTCTGCAAGGATGGACCCCCAAAATATTCCGACACCCCTCCCCAAATTTATCATCGTCGAAGTGCAGTGGTTTTTACACATGCTTAATTAGCCTCCAAAACCACTTAAAATCACATTATTATTATTATTATTATTATTATTATTATTATTATTATTAAATAGTAATAATAACCCTGCTAAACTCTCATTTCATTTGCGCCTATTAATCGTTTAACCGCCTGATGAAGAATTCTATCCGTGCTTTACGTAGGCGATTACATAGTTGTATTTATTCGAGTCAGTCTTTTAATGCATGGTAACGTGCACAATAAATGCATGTATTTCACGGCAATTTCGCAACGCCATCGCATAGAAACTGCACTTCGTGGCAGGGTCACACTGTGCGCCGCTGGAAAGTTGCGGCGTCCCTTGTGGACCGAGATTAACGACCGGAACTCCTGCATGTATTCCGTCGATCTGTGCAAAGCAGGCGGAGAAACAAGACTCCGCGCTTTGATAACAACACACGTTGTTGCCCACGCCACGTATATATGAACAGGCCATTATAACGGCAGGATTCTGAGCGTCACGTGACCAGCGTGGTGGAATCCACATCCGGCGACGACGATCAGTGTTTTATACAGGCCTGTTAGGAGGAGATCCCCCCAAAAAAAAAAACTAAAAATTCCCCCCAAAAATCCCAGCACTTACACAAATTTTGCATCGAACTGTGTCTTTTCCCTTCAAACAAGTCGATTCCCCAAAAATCCTCAATTCCCCCCCCCAAAGGCCTGGAGTCTGGATAAAACACTGGACGACAACGATGATGATGATGATGACGACGACAACTAAGCAACAATAGGAACCATAGGGCTACTCTCAACAAAAATTCTAATGATAATATAGCGTATGTGTTTTGTTCTTGTTCTTGCTGCTGACGATGATGATGATGATGATGATGATGATGACAGGAACGACAACGA
>CM030858.1:11440300-11445300 GCA_018105865.1 Metaphire vulgaris
ACCCTACCCCACCCCACCCCCCGGACGAAATATGCTTATTTTACGGTCTTTACCAAGCCTCGAAATAGCCTAAACTCTCTCTCGAGTTATCGGCTTGCCCGGTTCCCGCTTGGCCCCGTCTTCCCCCACCGGATCCGCGTTGAGGCGAGGGAGGGTAATGCAGAGAAAGACAAATCGACGGGTTTACAGCCTTGCATCGAGCGTATAAAAACGATCAAGTGAGTCTTGACCGCCACATCGAGGCGGTCGAAACAGCAGCGTTTGTTCGTTCAGTGGGGATCTGTATTGTACAGTAGCCGTCAGAAAGGGTCTAGTTCTTGGAATTAAATTCGTAAAAATAAATAAAATGCTAGCCTAATAGTATTATTGCTTTCATCGTCCGTTTTTTTCGGCAGATCTTATTTTCGGGTTTGTTGAAATCGTCGACAGAAAATAACGGAGCATTTTGTTGTTTCGTGGAAAATTGATATATTTTCTCGTTCTTTTTGTTCTGCCTGCGTCGGCGAATTTTAATGTGATATTTCTATTTAGATTTGAGAAACGCGAGAAAATGTCTGTGACAAAACACACGAAAGTGATCAGGTATTTTCAGCTACTGCCATTTTGTCATCATCATCATCATCATCATCATCATCATCATCATCATCATCATCATCATCATCATTTTCATCATCATCATCATCATCGTTTTCGTCATCTTCTTCGTTGTTTACCATCGATTGATACCCTTGAGTTACCATCGATTGATACCCTTGAGTATTAGAAATGGCGCTATAGAAGTTGTTGTCGTTGGTTAATAATTTTTTATTCTGATTCAAAATCTTTGCTCTTGATTCACCGCTGTTTTGCTGTCGCCTTTGTAACGAGCACATCTATCAGCATAATTTTATTATCATTTTAACAGTCAATCAACAACAACAACAACATCATCATCACCATCGTCGTCACACACGTTTGAACTGCCTGTGATTATAATTCTCACTTTTCAGTGATATCGGCATCATTTCGATCATTGTAATTCCCTTCGCTTAAACGATTCTTAAGCAAATGTCTCTGTTTGTCTAACTTCTTGTTGACAAGACTTTTTTGCCTACGTGGAATATTCGGCTCTGATGTTAATTCCATGAATTAGTTAAGCAAAGGAGGCTCCAGGAATCCAGTTTGGGGGGCTTCTTGTTCCAATCCCCATTCTGTCTAGTCCCACTCCGCCCAAATGGATCATTCTCGTTCTCTGCTTAGATTCTTGAAATAGAAAGAAAGGACGGGGCGCTAGCTTAGTTAACCATTCGTGCACTGTGTATTAACCTTTTCAGCTTTTATCCATGGTGAGAAAGAAATTAGCCAGCACAAATCTTGGGGGGCGAATTCTAGGGGGCGCAGGCCCCTCACCCTGCACCCTATCGATCAGTCTCTGCCTAGAATTCCTAGATCCATCCGCTGAGTTGCTCACTGTTTTGGAGTCGCTTAGTGAATTAACGAGTCTTTGAAACAGCTCCGCATTGAGAGATTCCGCAGGGGGTGATCCATGATTAACGGATGGACGGAAGGACGGATGAATGGATGGATGGATGGATGGATGAGACATTGCTTCCTATAACATTATCCAGTCTTAAGAAATACTAATGACTATCGGAGGTTATCGTGCTCGACTTGACCAATCTCCATAAGCGCAAACTTCTATTAGGCCCCCTTAAGGCCGAAGCCCCCACATTTTGAGAGGTTATCGTATGAAAGTGGGAAGGCATAGGGGCTGGGCCCTTACTTTTTCATCCAAGTTTACGCCAATACCAATATCTGGTGTGTAAAGAGAACGCTCAAAGCATCTTAATGAAAAAACCAGCTCTGAACTGGCGATTGGTCAATTCGAACCAGTCGACCTCCGATCTTATATAGTGGTTCAGGCCCGATGGTGTTATACAAGGCGATGTCTGATGACGACACAATTATTTGTAAAGTAACGTTGGGTGTTTGGATGTTCGACCCTTTGACGCCTGAAAAATTTGATCTTTTAAAACCCCATTAAACCTTTAGGTTCGAGGCCCCACTTTTGAGGGACTATCACATGGAAGGGGAAGAGCTAGGGTTGGGCCTGCTTTAAACAGTTTTATCAGGGAGTGGTCAGCCCTCTTTTGCTATTTTAAAAAATGGATCACTTGGTATAGAAGCTTTGATGCTATCGTCAAAATGTCACGGTGCAATTCGTCTGCGTTAATGTACCTGACCAGGTGTCAGAGACGGAGACAGACAGACAGACAGACAGACAGACAGATAGATAGACAGACAGACAGACAGAGTCACTCTATCCGGTCTGTCAATCATCTTTTATTATGCCGTCTGCCGATCCATTGGCTACGCGGGAAGAAACAGAAGATGACTGACAGAATGACAGCGAAGCAGACGAGTGGAATAACTGACAGAGACACGCAGGACCGCTTAATACTATAGCGTAGAACGAAGAACGAAATTTAGACAGACAAGCAGACATACATATAGACATACTAATAGGAAATCCTACTGAGTTACAGACAGACTGATAGACATGGTGAGAGGCAGACAGACATACATGCATGCATACAGGCAGACAGACAGACTGTATGAGGGCCAGAGGAAGGGGGACAAGAAGACAGACTGAAGTAGAAACAGCAGGAGATGGAGTTTAAAAACTGGAAGAGAGAGAAGGGAACTGATTTACGTGGATGTGTGGTTGGCTCTGATCGCTTTTTCCAGCCGCGGTCCACTGGACGGGAGTAAGGGGGGGTGGGGGGTGGAAGGGGAGAGTCCATCCATCCATCACCCGCCCATCTCTCCCTCTATCTTCCGGAGAGGGAGGTCGTCTTCATATATCAGCGGACTCTCGAGGTTCCCGCGACGTCAGTTCCCGTGTGTCCCGATCCGCAGTGGGATCGCTCCGGACGCGAGAAGTGGCAGAAGACGGCGCCCTGGATTCGATTCCGGATCCGTTAATTAAAGCATCGCTTTCCAGCGTCTCTTTCGCGCGCATTTGCAGATTCAAGTCGTCTGCTTCGGTGGTCACGTGATTCGATTCGAATAAAAATAATCTCAAATCGTTCGTATCATCGTCGTCGTCATCATAATCATCATGGCGTTGTTCCGTAGAAAAGTGGTGAGAGGAGGAGGAGGTGGAGGAGACGACGTTACGTTCGGGAGTTCTTCTTCCAGTTCTTTTCCAGTTCTTTCCAGCCAGCGGCGGCGGCGGCGGCGGCGGTCAGAGTTCTTACCAGGTCTACCGCGGAATGTCACCCACCACCTCCAACCGCATCGAGGTAGGACACCAGAGCGACTGCAGAGACCGAGAAACACGCCGCCGCAATGCATCATACTTACAGGGGCGTAGCGACGGGGGTTATATCGGTATATATACCCCCCCAAAAAAAAAAATCAGTCTACCTTAAAGTTTTTCATGTGATGTATATGTGATTATATGTGGTTATATGTAGTTTATATGGTTTATAGTTAAGGTTTATGCCGTCCCCCAAATATTTATACCCTCCCAAATCAAAATCTTGGCTACGCCCCTGCATACTTATTCACGTGCAAACGAACATGCAGACGATTTAAAGAAACGAAAAAATGATAAATGAATGAATGAGTAAATGAATGAATGAAAGAATGAGTGAATGAATGAATGAATGAATGAATGAATGAATGAATGAACGAATGAACGAACCAATTAATTATTCCTTAGCAACATTTTTCCCAAATGAATTTTTCGTTATTTTTTTATGCACTCATATACGTGCTATAAATCCTTAGATTTTAAACACCATTTCCATTGAAAATGAAGAAATAACAAAATTGCCACTCGAGAAGCTAAACATGAATCATCATCTTTCCTATTTCAGCTTTCCAAATAATTGATTCTATCTCCTTCAGGGCAGGCTAAGATTGGGTTTAAGCATATTTTTTCTACATAATACAAAGCGAAAACTATTCAGAAATTTGATAAAACTTTCTGTGATTAACTTTTAGAATCGCATCAAAGAACTCGAAGAGGCGTTAGAGGCGGAGAGGGCAACAAGTGCAAGAGTAAGTATGTCAGACTAGGGTTTAATCTAGGCCGTTTCCGAAGGGGGAATTGCCCTTTCCTCATCCCCCCTGAAATTTCAAATTCCCCTCTGAAATTTTGGCATACTATATCAACTAACAGCAGCCCCTCGCAGAATTCCCCCCGGCTTTGTCAGTTTTCCCCGGTTTTGTCAGTTCCCCCCCAGGAGTCCTGGAGTCTAGATTAAACACTGTGTCAGACGTTGGTTACGCATGTTCCATTCAATACAAGCGAAGGGATGGATGACATTGCTGGGATTCTGTTCAACTCAACACACTAGAACTTCGTTATAACGTACTTAGTGGGTCTGTAAAATTTACTATGCATATTATAACCGAGGTACGTTAAGTCCAGTATACCATCCAATACGGTGGCGCATCGCACGGTACAGTACATTGCAGTGCGTTATGAGTTACTGTATAATATTCTTCTTCTTCTTCTTCTTCTTCTTCTTCTTCTTCTTCTTCTTCTTCTTCTTCTTCTTTCTTCTTCTTCTTCTTCTTCTTCTTCTAATAGTAGTAGTAGTAGTAGTAGTAGTAGTAGTAGTAGTAGTAGTAGTAGTAGTAGTAGTAGTAGTAGTAGTAGTAGTAGTAGTACTACTACTACTACTACTACTACTACTACTACTACTACTACTACTAATAATAATAATAATAATAATAATAATAATAATAATAATAATAATAATAATTGTCCAAGTCCTAATTAACATGTAGAAAAGTTATTCTTTACAACAATCGCATACATTAGACAATCCAGTTCTGAGGACGGTTTAGTCTAAAATTCCTCTTCGTCAGGACGATGCTGAGGCCCAAAATAGCCATGCCTTTCTCTGCTGAGGACCACTTCAATACAAAACTCCAGACCGAAGTATAGGACTGTATTACATCCTGCCTCTGCAGGCAGGCAAACTATACTACAGCCTACGGTTATA
>CM030858.1:11450300-11555300 GCA_018105865.1 Metaphire vulgaris
TTTCTGACTCTCTCTCTCTCTATATAATTATATATATATATATATAATTTTACACACGTATATAATGTGTATATATATATCCATATATTATATACATGTGTGTGTGATTGCATTTAAGGTGAAGTAAAAATGAAAATAATGACAGGATTAAGGATAAGGTAAATTAGAAATGAAAAAAGAAATAACCATAAAATTAATTGAATTTTCAGACTAATAGAGAATGCGCTGACATCTTTTTGAACGAAGCATTGCTTCAAACGTTAGACAGTCTAGCGCAGGGATGGGCAAAGTGCGGCCCGCGGCCACATGCGGCCCTCGAAGCCCTTTTTGTGCATCCCCAATCGAGAGAAATGACATTAATGTGCGGCCCTCTAAAACATATGAAACATTTGACAACACCTCAATGGAAAATTCAGCATTCAAATTGAGTTACACTTTTTGATCGTTAACTAGAAATGATGCTTTTAAATTTACTAATTTAGTAACAGACTCGACAGTCTTGGCTAATAATAATTATGTACGCTGCACAGTATATAATACTTTATGCTATATATATATATATATATATATATATATATATACATATTTAATACTTTATGCTAAAACCGTTTTGGAAACTACTTAAAAATTTAATTCCAAATACCGAAAAATGCGTGCGGCCCTCGGCTTTCATCGCAGACACTTTTGCGGCCCTCGGATAAAAAATTGTGCCCATCACTGGTCTAGCGAATAAATAAATAAATTCAATTCTAGGCTGACAAATAAAGAATGCTTTGAGGCCTTCGTAGAAATACTACTACTACTACTACTACTACTACTACTACTACTACTACTACTACTACTACTACTACTACTACTACTACTACTACTACTACTACTACTACTACTACTACTACTACTACTACTACTAATAATAATAATAATAATAATCGTTCGCTTGGTCTGTTTTCTTTCCAGGCGTAAATCGAATTCTCGCATCGCTGAACTGGAGAGTGAACTGGAGCAGGCGAAGAACAGAGCAAGTCGTCTGGAGAAGGAAAAGAGCAAACTGACCGTTGAAATCAACGAAATTACCTTACAACTAGACTCAGTAGGTCCCCGCTCTTTTAAGTAGCGCCTATAGATCTTTTAAAAAAACCTATGAATTAAAAACGCATGCAGTAGTTTGATTTTTTAAATTCTAGGTTCATCAGAAACTATCAGCCCTATTGCGGTGCACGGAGAGCGCCTTGTTTAAGTTAAGGACATATAGGAGTAAGTCAGATTAGTCAGGTCATCTACTAGTTTGCAAAGGGGTTCGACCTCCCCACTTTTTCATCCAAGTTTGCGCCTGCGATAGACTTGTTTAAACACAACGGATGAAGTTAACATCTTTATTACTTGGCTTTTATCCACCATAGACAGTCACCCGTTTGTCCGGCAGGATACCCTGAATCAGGGTTTAATCTAGGCCGTTTACTGGGGTATCGCCCTTTCCCCCAGGAAATTTCAAATTCCCCCGGAAATTTTGGCATACTATATCAACTTACAGCGCTCCCCCCAGAGCCCCTTAGCAGACTCCCCGGCTTTGTCACGTTTCCCCCGGAGTCCAGGAGTTCTCGATTAAACACTGCCCTGGATTCGACCAGGATCTTTAATGGATTTTGCTTTGGTGTGCCATCGGATGATATGTCTCTTTTGTTCATTATGACGTGGCGCCATAGAAGTTCAAGATCAGATATCATAATAATTATTGACGGAGTCTGACGTCGATTTCAGGCGAACAACCTTCTAAACGACCACGTCAAGCGCCTGAAGCAGTCGGAGCATCTGTCGATCGAGCTGCAGCGGAGGGTGGAAGAGCTTAACAGCGACCTGGCCAGGGGAGGGTCCGACCTCCAGAACGCCACCGCCGAACTGGCCAGGCTCAAGGCCAGCCTCAGCGACGCTCAGAGCAGGGCAGACGCCCTGGCGAGAGACAACTCGAAGCTGACAGGTAAACGAAAAGACTATATACGGTCCATAGATAGGTCAATAGGGTCAACACTCAACTATGTCAACTTATATAGCGCTATAGTAAAGGCAGGCTTAACACTCGATGGGTTAATGGGTCGTGGGATGATTTTGAGGTCAATGGGTCAGCACTCGATGGGTTAATGGGTCGTGGGATGATTTTGAGGTCAATGGGTCAGCACTCGATGGGTTAATGGGTCGTGGGATGATTTTGAGGTCAATGGGTCAGCACTCGATGGGTCAATGGGTCGTGGGATGATTTTGAGGTCAACAATGGGTCAGCACTCGATGGGTCAATGGGTCGTGGGATGATTTTGAGGTCAATGGGTCAGCACTCGATGGGTTAATGGGTCGTGGGATAATTTTGAGGTCAATGGGTCAGCACTCGATGGGTTAATGGGTCGTAGGTTAATTTTGACCCGTGTGTGACCCAATGACACTTTGACCTTTGATCTATTTGGACCATGAAGCATGGGTCATTTTGGGACAAAGATGCCAATTGGTCACTCAAACCGACCCATGACCCCTCGTGTGACCCATTGAACCTCTGACCCATGACCCACGTGACCCCATGATCCATGGGGGGCAATTGGCAATTAAATCTCTCTTCTTCCAGAGTCGCATCGCGAAGCGGAGAGCAGCAACAAGGATCTGACCAGACAGGTCAACGAACTGATCCTCGTTAGAAACGGTCTCCAGGGCGACAAGGACTCGCTTAGCAACGACCTTGGCGACGCCCACGAAACGATCCGTGACCTTCAGGCCCGCCTTGACTCCGCCAACTCCGCCCTCAATCAACTGAAGCAGGAGACGGATAACAGGATCCGGGAGAGGGACGAAGAGATCGAAAACATCAAGTACGTGGCCAAAATTAACGATTCCATAAGAACCTATCCCCCCTCAGACCCAACTTGGATTCGTCCTATATGCTGCAGTGTACAGTAAATATTATTATCGTTATACTGTAAAAATACTTTTAAAAGCCTATCATACATTGTACAATGTATATACCGGTCCGTGAGAATGGCATATCTAAAAAAGCAGAAATAAAATGGAAATATGTATGTATGTATGTATGTACAGTATGTATGTTTGTATGTGTGTGTATGTATGTGTATGTACAGGGTGGCGCAAAAAATCGGAACAGTCACATTTAGGTTTGCATTTAATACAGTCCAGTTTTTTGCGCCACCCTGTATATGTGTGTGTGTGTGTGTGTGTGTGTTGCAGGCGCAGTGGTCAGTTGACCATAGAAGAGCTTCGCCGGACAGTGGCTGACCTTGAGGCTCGGCTGAAGAGCGAAGTTGGACGACTGAAGAAGAAATACGAGACTGAACATCACGAGTTCGAAATCCAGATTGACGTTCTTAATCGATCGAACGCCGAACTGGGAAAGACAAACAAGTCACTTAGCACCAAACTCAAGGCAATACTCTCTCTCTCTCTCTCTGTCTCTCTCTCTCTCTCTCTCTCTCTCTCTCTCTCTCTCTCTCTCTCTCTCTCTCTCTATCTCTGGCTCTATCTGTCTGTCTGTCTGTCTGTCTGTCTGTCTGTCTGTCTGTCTCTGACTCTGGCTCTCTCTGCACTCTGCTCTCTGTCTCTCTTTGTTTCTGTCTCGCTTTGTTTCTGTCTCTGTCTCTCTCTCTCTCTCTCTGTCTCTGTCACTATCTCTCTCTTTCTCTCTCTCTCTCTCTCTCTCTCTCTCTCTCTCTCTCTCTCTCTCTCTCTCTCTCTTTCTCTGTATGTCTCTATCTCGCACATACCAGAAAGACCAATATTCTCTCTCCCTTCTCTCTGTATCTTTCTTTATCTCTGTCTCTGCTTGCTTCTGTCTGTCTCTGTCTGTCTCTGTCTCTTTCTGTCTATCTATACGAAAAATACGGGCTATATAAACTGGTTCCTGCTGTGCGGCATCTGTCGTAGGAAGCCGAGACTTCGCTGGACCTGGAAAGGCGTGGAGCTGGAGAGGCAAGGGATTCTCTGACGCTGCTCGAACGGAAGATCATCTCACTGCAGACGGAGATTGAGGACGTTCGAACTCTATTCGACGCTGTTAGTTGATACATTCCCCAGTAACTATGTCTGTCTGTCTGTCTGTCTGCCTGCCTGCCTGCCTGTCTGCCTGCCTGTCTGTCTGCCAATTTATCAGACTGTCGTCGTGTCTGTTTATGTCTGTCTTCTGTCCGTTTGTTTGTCTGTCTATCTATCTGTCTGTCTATAATATTAGGAGTTATTAAAGTTGTTTTCAGACAGGCTAACTTAGCATCCTAAACCATTTAAAAAATCATTATCATTATTAATTATAATGTAATATAATTAATATTAATTTATAATAATAATTATTATTATTAATCTATGACAATAATAATGATAAAATGATGATGATGATGATGATATTAATCTATTATTATTATTATTATTAATTATTATTATTATTATTATTATTATTATTATTATTATTATTATTTGTCTGTCTCCTTGTATGTTATTACTGAAAGCCACTATTCCCGCTTCGTTAGTGACCAGCATAATTAGACATTATCAGAGTGACAATGCGCTTGAGTAAGTAAGTAAGTTAATCGTTCGTCGTCTGTGCCGTGCATGTTTTAGGCGGAGAAGGCGCGCAAGAAGGCGGAAGCTGAGCTGCACGAGTCGTCGTCTCATGTGTCGGAGATCAACATAACGATCACGAATCTGACGTCGGAGAAGAGACGCCTGGAGCAGGACCTGCTGGCCGTCCAGCACGAGCTCGACGACTCCCTGGCCGGCCGTCGGTCGGCCGAGGAGAGGGCCGAGAAGCTGAGCCTCGAGGTCGTCCGTCTCAACGACCAACTGAAGCGGGCCCAGGAGAGCTACTCGAGCCTCGAACAGTCGAAGAAACTGCTCGAAGTCCAGATCCGGGAGATCACCATCCGACTGGAGGAGGTGGAGTCTTCGAAGGACGGAAGGAAATCCGTCATTAAGCTGCAGTCGAGGGTAAGAAGGTTTCAGTGAGGGGGGTGTCAGAGTTGTTTTTTGTGGGCGAGGGGGCGGCGCTGATTTCTTTTTTTTTTGAGGGGGTGGTTGAACAAAATTCACACACAGATTGAGGGATGGTTCACTTTTTAGCGTTCCGAAACAACATTTCTTAATTTTGCTAAGCCTGCTTTGCCTTGACTATAGCGCTATATAAGTTGACATAGTGACATAGTGACATTTCTTGTAGATCTCGGAGCTGGAAAAGGAACTGGATCTGGAGCAGAGGCGCGGAAGAGAGTCCCAGGCGGAGGTGAAGCGTCTTCAGAAGCTGTTGGCCGAACTGAGAATCCAGTCGGATGCAGATCACCGACTGGTCATCGAATACACGGAGACCATCTCCAGTCTACAGTCGAGAATACTAGCCATCAAAAGACAACTGGAACACTCGGTATATGATGATACACTCTCTCTGTCTCTCTCTGTCTCTCTCTGTATTTGTATCTGTCTCTCTTCTACGTCTGTCTGTGTATTTGTCTCTCTTCTACGTCTGTCTGTGTATTTGTCTCGCTCTTTCCTTCTCTTTCCTTCTGTCTTTGTCTCTGTCTCTGTCTATGTCTTTGCCTGTCTCTGTCTGTCTGTCTGTCTCTCTCTTTCCTTCTCTGCCTGTCTATCTGTCTCTCTTCTACGTCTGTCTGTGTATTTGTCTCGCTCTTTCCTTCTCTTTCCTTCTGTCTTTGTCTCTGTCTCTGTCTATGTCTTTGCCTGTCTCTGTCTGTCTGTCTCTCTCTCGCTCTCTTATCTCGTTTGGTGCATTCTGTCTTCGTGATTTCGGAGCGAACGTCGACCGATGATGCCAAGTGCATACTACTATAATGTCGGCGCTATAGAAGTTCTCTGATAATTAACACCCCACGCGTGTGTGTGTGTGTGTGTGTGTGTGGACAGGAAGAGGTGGTCGCCATAACGCTGAACAAGTACCGCAAGTGTCAGCAGGAGCTGGAGGAGGCCCAGCGCCGAGCCGACCGCGCGGAGAAGAACATCTCCGTCGTCCGTCACACGACCGTCATGTCCGCCATCCCCGGGGCGAGGGCCCAGAGGGCGCTGTCCGTCAGCCGCGAAACGACGAAGGTCGTCCGGATCTAAGGGGCGACAGGTCGGTCGGTCGATCACGGTTCCTTCGCGGTGGTTTATGTAGCGCCTTTTAAAACGGAGAAGGAAAACAGTGGCGGTTCCAGAGGATTTCTTGGTCGGGGGGGCGCGAAATGAATTAGTAGGAAGTTGGTCGGGGGAGGGGTGAAAGAGAAGGGAAAATCAATAAACTTTGCCGATAAAGAAAAAGGCAATTTTCCCAAATTTTACTACACTTTTACCGAAAAATAGTTTGACAAGCAAAAAAGGTCCGGTGGGGTGCAACACAGTCATCCCCCACGTGGAACCGCCACCGAAGAAAACGTAGGCGCCTGACCTCATCTTTGCCATAATTGCTAAGTAATATTATATATTCATGGCAGTAGAACTTCGTTATAAAGCGCTTATCTGGTCTGTAAAACTGTATAGGCCTATATTAGAGGTACGTTATATCCAACGCCATATCATGGAAGCAGTCCCGTGTTCCTGAGTCCTTTACAATTATTATCGAAACCGCTTAAATGAATTTAGCTTAAAATATCGCGTTTACGTGTTGTATTTATAAGGTACGTTTTTTTCTTCTATTGTAGACAACAGGCGTGCCTCTACATACACGCACACTTAAAACGAGCACCGATCTCCACAACGCACTCGCGAGTACATCCTCTACTCTGCCCTCTGTAGAACCCCCCCCCCGACTCCAGATACTGTGACTAATAATTGCTAGCCATCTCCATTGCGACGTATATGCACTGTAGTTTATCGCTATAGGATGTTTCTACCGCGTGCGATAAGTCATCTACCCCCGCCACTTAAGGCTTCTTTAGACGACGACGATCTAGATTAAAAGGGAAAACCTCATTTCGTCTGCGATGAGCATCGGAATTTGAAGGGTCGAATTCGTTTCTTTTCGAGTAAAATTGTTCGTTGCGGTTTGGAGGCCATCTTTTAAGAGAAAAGTGAATTACTATAATTATTATTATTATTATGGTATTCGTCCGTTGATACATAGCTAGGCCTATAATCACCTGTTGCGGGAAGTGTGTCTATAAGTAGGCCTATAAATGCGTGCGACGCCTGTCTGGAAATGCGCTACATAACGTAAAGATCTATGGTGTTGTTGTTCAGAAATCGAGTCCAATTAATTATCGCAAGAATGAGTTCTGAGTTCTATGCTAAAATTAATAAATTATCGTAATGATATTAAAAATTATCACAGCGATAATATCGACGTTTAATTATAACTGACGTCGCAACATTATCGACAATTAGATGGGGAATCAGGGTTATTTCTAGGATTATCAATTTGGGGGGACGGTGTCAGTAACTTCTGGTCGTCCCCTGCCAAAAAGGTCATCCCATAGCTGAATTTGGGGGTGCTGGGGGTGTCGGTCTCAAATTGGGGGGTGTTGGTGGGTCTTAGGGGGTGTAAAATATCCCTGTGGGGGAAGTATTCGAACATCGTCTGATAAAATGATATACAGACGCAACAAATTGGGTACAACGTTTTAATATGGTTTTCGCATATACACTCAAAACAGTACTGTACACAGAAATGCGTTATACGAATGTGTACTCGTACAGCCGTTTAATTAACAGCGTCACAGAATAAGTCAATAACAGAAGTTTTTTTCTAACAAAGACTGGATCATTGCAACGAACACATTTGGCGCTGAGCGACAAATTATGTGTCAAACGTTTCTACAAATTTTGGTATGGTCTGCTGGGGGTCGACCAGTCCTGACCAGGGTTTTTCTAGGAGTATCAATTTGGGGTGTTGGTCTCAAATTGGGGGATGTTCGAGGGTGTTAGGGGTGCATCTCAGAGGCGCGAATTGAGGAAAATTTGGGGTGTTGGTCTCAAATTGGGCGAGAGGGCGGGTTAGGGGTGTAAAAATATCCCTGTATGCTCTCTTGAATCTTGTCGGTGCTTGAACAACATGCAATACTCGACAGAGTAAAGAAATAAATCGCTGGAGACATTTTAAATATCGAAAGAAAAGAAAAATCCGCAGAAAAATGAAATACAAACCGAGACACGATTTCGAGCAACAGATGTGCATACAATTAGCCACAGCATATTCTAGCTTCTAGAGCGCCAATATTACATCCGCTGCTATACGACATAGGCCTACTACAGCAAAAACCCGTTATAACGAAATCGGCTAAAACGACGTCCCACGCGTTGTTCTTTAGGCCTATTATAATCTATGCATACACGCATAGTTCAACATTCGCAAATGGCAAAGCGGATTCTTTGGTCTTGCGACTGTCGACATAACGAGTCTCTACTGTATTATCTGCAACGTCTTTATCTCAACATAGCAAAGTCTGACAATTTTACTTTAATTTTCAGAATTTTCTAAAGGCGTGGTTTCCACTTAGACAGACGAACAATAGAACTGTTAATATTTTCTCAAAATGCATTAGTACCTATTAAAATTTAGATAATGATAGGCTTTAGAAATAGGGGCCTACCTACGATTTATGTGTGAAATTGTTGAGCTGCTTCAAAAATCTTTCTAGCCTTCAGAATCTTGGTGCTAATGAGATTTTGCGGGGGTGGGTGGGCAACACTTAACAAAACAAGACGAGGTCGGAGAGGACAATATTTGGACTATACTGTAGGAAGAAAAATATGGTAAGAAGCAGGTAAGCCTATTAGGTTATTAATAGCAACACTAGTACGTCGACCACTACTTTTCATGATTATAAATACTGTCCAATAAACAACTTCCGTTGAACGCAGCTATAAATACCGTCCAATGAACGATCGCTTTACGCGTTAGAGTTCCTACGTGCACACGACTTACTTAATACTGCGTAATGTTTATCAGGAAAAAACAATTGCACCAGGGGCGTAGTCAGGAATTCTATTGGGGTTATAATGTGACTTGGAGGTATTAATCTTAAAACTTTTAAAATCTTAAAAAACACATTACAATTTTTAGATAGTCTGACTTTTTTGGGGGTGGGGGCATATATACCGATATAGTCCCCGTCGCTACGCCCCTGAATTGCAAGAGAAATATTGCGCACAAATGCGCAATTTGAAAACTTGTTCAACAACTCCCCTCCGGTGGGGTGGGGTGGAGGTGGGGTGGGGTAAAGAATTCATGTACACATTCTCGTCGTGCAACTTGCGACCGGACATCGTCGTTAGCAGGAATTTGATTTGGGAGGGTATAAATATTTTGGGTGGGTATAAATCTTAACTATAAACCACATAAACCACATATAGCCACATGTAAATCACATAAACAACTTTACGGTAGACTGATTTGGGGGTATATTTACCGATATACCCCCGTCGCTACGACCCTGAATTTGCCGCCCCCCAAAGCCCCCACCCCAATGCCAAATCCTGGAGCCGCCACTGGTGTTGTTCGGGCGTTGAGTCCTTCCTTTCAATTCATGATGAAGTCGTAGGAATTCATCTGACGATGGCTGATGTGGATGTACGTAACCCAGTAGGTGATGCTGAACGCCGTGAACACAATGGGGAAGATGCTCCGAGAGTACTTATCGATCGTGTTCGCCCGGCGCACGTTCAAGTTCGGTGACGCCGCCGCCGCCGCCGCCGCCGTCGCTGGCGGCTTACCCCCCACCGGGGCCTTCGTCGCCTCCTCCCGGGCTCCTCCTCCTCCGCCGCCGCCGCCGCCGCCGCGGGCGATGGTCGCCCCGGGCCCGAAGCCCTGGCCGCGGTTGAAGCCGCTCTCCAGGGCAGCAGCGGCGGCTGGACCGGACGGCAGCGAGTGACCGGAGGCCCCCGCGGGGTCCGAAAAGTGAGACGAAAATCTCGGATCGCCTTCCGCCAACATCCTCCGCGGAGCTGTCGTCATCTCCAGATCCTGTTCACGGACAAGAAAATCTTATAATAATAATAATAATAATAATAATAATAATAATAATAATAATAATAATAATAATAGCAGCGGCAGTAGTAGTAGTAGTTCTAGCGGTAGCAGTATCAGTGATAGTAGTACAGTATGACTTCGTTATAGCGCACTGAACGTGACTGGAATATGTGTTACGTTATATCTGATGTGCGTATACGTTATAACCGAGTCCGTTATAACGAAGTTCTAATCTAGCAATAGTAGGCCTAGTACGTGAAGTAGTAGTAGTAGTAGTAGTAGTAGTAGTAGTAGTAGTAGTAGTAGTAGTAGTAGTAGTAGTAGTAGTAGTAGTAGTAGTAGTAGTAGTAGTAGTAGTAGTAGTAGTAGTAGTAGTAGTAGTAGTAGTAGTAGTAGTAGTACAGTAGTAGTTTTTGTTGTATTTATAGTAGAAAAAGTAGTAGTCGTAATAGTAGTAATCAACAATCAAAATCACTTTTTGCGTACTTTTATACAAATGGTCTAGATTTTCAGTATTAGATGATCACGTGACTAGGCGGCTCACCTGTAGCAGGGGGTTCGATTTTCCGGGAAATTCATCGCTCGCCGCCCTGATCGACGAGAACGTGAGACTGGCCCGGTCTCCTCCGTCCCCGGCCCCTGGCCCTCCGCCCTGGCCCACCTTGCACCTCTTCGTCTCCTTCGTCTTGCAGTTGGCGGCCGAGCCAGCCGGGAGCGACGCGTAGCGGGCGTTCTGCTTCGGCTGCTTCCACTTCCGGTTCCCGATGAAGCTGACCGCCGCGTACTCGAGCAGCGCCGCGAAGACCATGAAGAAGCAGGTGACCAGATAGACGTCGATGCTCTTCAGGTAGGAGATCTTCGGCAGTGCGGCGTTCGTGCTGGAAATCAGGGTGGTCAGGGTGAGAACGGTCGTGATGCCGAGCGCCACCCGGGCCGGAACGGCGTTGCGGTCGAGCCAGAAGGAGACCCACGAGAGGACAACGATCAGGCTGGACGGGATGTAGATCTGGATGATGTAGTAGCCCAGTCGTCGGACAAACAGGAACTCGCAGGCCAGTCTCGAATAGTTGCCTGGGTGGATGAACAGCAAATCGGAAAACTTTTTACTGTGCATGCATGTACAGCTGTGCGAAAAAGTCCTGCACGTTTCACGTTTCACGCTCCTCGCAAAAATTTTGTCGTGAGGATCCATAAGGCAATCACACAATATTTAGTAAATTCTTTACCAAAAACATCAATACCCGTTGAAATATATTGAGATTTGCATATCCTAAATCATTAATGGTTATTCAGATATTCATAAAAAACAAAATTCCCAAAATCCTATAAACCTGCAGGACTTTTTCACACAGCTGTAGGCCTATCTGATAAAAAGTTTTTGTATAGGCCTAAGGATTTTGTTTAACTGTCTGACGATCGACATTTCTTCATATAGGCCTATATGCCTTAACCCCTTAACCGTGTATTTAACTGTAACTCAATGTAAAATGGACGGATATATCCGGGGTTCCCAGTAAAGGGGTTAACAGATTCAACGAGGCTCTGCTGTATATGATTTAGTGACATGTATAGTAAATTTTTAGTGTCTTTGTGTTCATGTAGCTACTCTTATAAAATAATTATAGATTTTATATAATTTTAATAGTTGCGATGGCGAATAGATATCGATTATATAGGAACTGCTAGGTTCGATATTTACAATTACTTAGCGTAACATACCATGCATGATCGTAAATGATGAGTTATGTGTCATTATTTTAGTAATAAATAAAATAAAAATGTTCAAACTGGCCTTCCAAAAATATATTAGCCTGTATGGTATATATATATATATATATATATATATATATATATATATATATATATATATATATATATATATATCTTCACACTTCTTCTGTTTTTTCTTTGTAACAGGATTTTGTCAGAGAAAACCATTCCCAACGCGACTCAAAAGGTTCGGTCGAGATGCAACAGGAATATTTTCCAGTAAATTAATCACGGAGCCTCGCGAGTTGCACAGCGTCACGCGGCCAGCGAGCGGAACTCTCCCGGAAAATTACATTTAACGACCGAAGAAGAAGAAGAAGACGAAGAAGAGGCATCGGATGAGCCCTGAATTAATAATGGACGAGGCTTTGTATATAGTCTACAACCGTTTTGAGAGTGGATTCGATAGTTACGCAGCAGGCCAATCGCCGGGGGGGTAGCGAATTCGACAGATAGATCTACATTTCCTGCTAATGTGATCGCTGGAGCCCCCCTTCAGTGCATATATATAGGCCTACTCGACAGCGTTGTTACAGTATAAGAGAAACTCGTTATAGAAATCATTATTAATGCAGATTAACCCCTTAACTGGGGATCCCGGACATATCCGTCCATTTTACATTGAGTTATAGTTAAATACACGGCTAAGGGGTTAAAGGCTGGAGTAAAACCGTGTATATACAAAGGTTCGTAGGTTTTTCAAGAGAGCGCTACGTCCCACATTTTCGGTACATCTAAGCGGACCACATGTCAGCGCCGTATAAAATTCTAAAATTTGGAGCATCTACCTGTATATATAGGTACTTACCTGTCGTGAGTATCTCCAGCTTCTCGACGACTCTGTAGCCGCGAACCTCGAACTGCGGCAGCTGGAGGTTCTTGGCGATGCTGACGGACTTGTTGGAACCGTCCTGCCACTTGTAGGAGATGTGCCGGACCGAGTAGGCGTCTGGGCGTTACAGGGCAACGCAAAATCAAGGCAATCGTAAACCAAATTACAATTACGGGCTGTCCATTAATTATGTCAACAATTTTTGGGCAATTTTTGACCCCCCTCCCCTTGTCAACAACTGTCAACTTTCACTTAACCCCCATAATTACGTCAAAAACTTTGATCCCCCAAGATCAATGACAGGTCCCAATAACAAGGTTATTGTTTTTTGTGGTAATGACCATTTTTTCACTTTTTTTCTTCATGGAGTGTCAAAATGTGGTGGTGATGACCTTTTTGCCATGCTTTTTCCCATTGTAATAAGTAGTATTCCATGAAATTTCCTATTTTTTGATTATTTGTAAAAAGTGAAATTGTTGTGAAAGGGCTGTGGTTTATCACCAGATTTCTACAATGAATATGGGGAAGAGATTATGAAGGAAACAGAAGAATTGGAAGGAATAAAGATAGGAGGAAAAAATTTAAATAACCTACGATACGCAGATGACACAACACTAATGGCAGATACTGAAAGAAAACTACAAAGGTTATTAGACAAGGTGGCAGAAGAGAGTGAAAAGAAAGGACTAAGAATAAATAAAAAGAAGACGTACTGTATGGTAATTACAAAAAAGAAAGAAATTCCTAAATGCAGGCTACAATACAGGGGAATGGAAATAAAACAGGTTACACAGTTCAAATATCTAGGAAGCATCTTCACAAGCGATGGAAGAAGTGAAAAGGACATTGAAACCAGAATAGGTATGGCGAAGTCAGCCTTCATACAACTCAAAAGATTCTCACAAATAAACATATTTCAACAACAACACGGCTCAGAATTCTTCACAGCTACGTTTGGGCGGTTCTGATGTACGGCTCGGAAACATGGACGTTGACAAAAACATCAGAAAGGAAACTGGAAGCTGCAGAGATGTGGTTTCTCAGACGGATGCAAAAAATTTCATGGACAGAAAGAATAACCAATGAGGAAGTACTAAAAACTTTTGGTACAAAAAGAAAATTGCTAAAAACCATAAGAAAGCAGCAGCTTGAATTCTTTGGACATCTAATAAGAAAAGACGGATTGGAAAATCTAGCCATAACAGGAAAAATAGAGGGGAAAAGAGCAAGAGGAAGACAAAGAATAAAGTTTACGGACAGCCTAAGAGAAGCGACAAGAACTACAGACAACATCGAACTGATAAGGAAAGCCAGAAACAGAGAAGAGTGGAAATCCATGGTCGCCGACGTAGCAATACATGGCACATGAAGAAGAAGAAGAAGAAATTGTTGACGTCAACTTCTCTTGACCCCCCCTTCCTCCTGTCAACAACTGTCAAACTTTTTCAAACCCCCTCCCTCCCCTAAATTGTTGACGTAATTAATGGACAGCCCCTTAAATTACAATGACAAATCACAATTACAAATTACAATTACGAACTACAATTAAATTACAATTGCGACAGTAAACTCACGATTCTAACCTTAAATAACCCCAATTTCCCACTCTCAAAGGGCTAAGTAACTGACGGAGAGGGCAGATTGTCTGAATCGGGGACTGACTTACTGGATAACTGAGATTAAAGATCGTCGACTTGTGCCAAATGCAGTACAATTTACAAAATGGCGCTATAGAAGTTCTTCAGTTGGTTGTCACGAAAAGATCTGGGCCAGCCAGAAAGGACTAACATTCCTGCAACGTAATATTATTCTCTTTGACATAAAATTCATCTTAATATAGAAATCCCTGCACGGCAAAGTTTCAATGTTGAAAATATACAGAGCATATGAACAGTGTGTTTTTATTCCGTCGCTTGCAGAATTTTCATATTCTATCGAGTTGCGCAATAATTTCATCGATCTTCGCATCTGGACGCCTTCCTTCTTTCCTTCCTCCAGTCTCCCTGCGACCGTCGAAGCCAACAAGTATGCGAACATACTGATCATCCGGCGGACAACTAAACGGCATTCACGACACGTCTCATTTGCGGCGGCGACAGTCAACCCGTCAACCCCCTCCTCCGTCAATTTTTCACCCCCTCCCCGTCAATCCTTCGTCTCCATCAATCCTTCCCCCGTCAATCTGTCACTCAGATTCTAAGCCGGTATAGTATATTATAATGACTCCCATATAATAAGAACTCCCCCCTCATTATTATATATATATATAATAATGACTCCCCCCATCATTATTATATATATAATAATAACTCTCTCTATATTATAATAACTCCCTTAGTTTTTCAGAAACCAGCTGAGATACCATGGTCTAGAACATCAAAAGCTTTTTTATATCGAGGATTGTTCCAATAGTGTGTTTGTGGGATTCAAAATTTGTTGTTTTGGTATCAATTAAATTCATTATTGGCATTTAAGTGGAGAAATAGGGCTGAAACCATATTGATCAGTGGATAGCATATTAAATGCATCTAAGTAGTTTAACATTCTGGTAAGCATTGCCCTTTCAGGAATTTTAGGAAAACTTGGGAGATTGGAAATGGGATTATAATTTCGTATAACCATTTTAGAGACATTTTTATAAATTAGGTTATTTTTTCAATTTTTAGGCCTACTTCTTCTGGGGAGTTATTATAATATAGAGAGAGTTATTATTATATATATAATAATGAGGGGGGAGTTATTATTATATGGGTGTCATTATAATATGCTACACCGGGTTCTCTATCGGGCGGGGTATCCATATGACTGGCGTTCCCGTGACTGGTCCATATGGTCCGGGTGTTTCGATTGTGGCTCCACACAGCGACGGCAAATTGTGAAACATATTTCGAAGATGGGAAACACAGACCATCAATATAAATACGGCAACAAGACCTACGATAGTTGTTGTTGTTGTTGTTGTTGGTTTGTTCTGTGTTGTTCAGTGGCAAACGGATGGACGAATGAGGACAGGAGGAAGACGGGGAAGGCCTACCAGTGGAAAAGTGTTTTAATTAACTTTGATTCCTATTGATTGATCAAGTGTCGAGCACTTGATTGAGGATTGAATCGTCAAGATGGATTTATAGCGTTAGGAGTGAAAATGTTCAAGAGAACGAGAATTGATTGAGGTAGGTGGAACTGGACATAAGACTACCCCCCCCCCCAATAGAATTCGCTGATTAAATTTGTATTATCGATTGGAAAGTAAACAGTAGAGAAACCCCGTTTCTATGGAAGTCCTCTCTTCTCTAAATTTATTGATAATATCGAATAGGCCTATATTTTAATAGTCTTAGGCTCCAAGAAGGTTCTTTAAAAACCAACATCTGTGAATTTAAGAAAAGATCCAACCATTTACACTAAGAGACGATGATCTTACTCGCTCTGTCTAGAAGCTGGCGCCCCGGGGTAAAACTCTAGTAGGGTTCTTCGAAGCATTTTGCTGTCTATCGAAGACTGGGACTGTTAGATAATCGTAAAGAGAATGAGTTCGATTACAGATGGAACGGAAATGCGCTCGAAACCAATCTCCAATAAAATTGATCGATGGTTTTCGGTGAATAATTCTTCTGACGTTTTTCCAAAGCAACGGCGATAAACCTGCGCCGACCAATCGGACCGTCGCAGCCGCCGGCGGCCGGCGCCGCAGACGAGATGTGGCGGTTGGCGCAGGGCGTTAAAAATGGCCGACGCACGCGTGGCTTAAATGGCGGAATCGTTCCCGTTAGATCGTCGCGGATTTGTCAAGTGTTGATCGAATCTGTCTGTCCGAATCGGTCAGTTGGGAGTTTTTTGTTCGGCCAAACGGCTGACATTGTTCCGAAATATTCTCCCTACTGTCCCCGCCCCGGCAGGCTTCAAGGTATATTCGATCATTTACGTTTTGAAAGGATCTCGCGGACACACAGCTAACTTACAGCTCTCGATTTCCAGCGGACACACTTGAACGTCCATCGGAAATAGATGCAGTTCCATGGGACACATCGCTGTCACAGTCAACCTGTAAAAATTATCCTGTTCGGTGTTATTTCATATTGTCAGTTGCGTTGAGCATTTGATTCTAAAATTCAAAATTATCGACTATCACGTGATAACATGAAAAATAAAAGAGATCTTCAGTTAAAATACGGTGTTGGAGAATAGTAGAATAAGTTACAGTCAGCCTAAGAGTCCTTCGAAATGGAAAATCTTCAGTAGACATTATTATTATTATTATTATTATTATTATTATTATTATTATTATTATTATTATTATTATTATTACATGGTTGTTAACGCACGTTAAGTCGTTCACAAAGTGAATAATCATAAATTCGTAGCAAATTTGGGTGTGCAACTTGTCCAAGATCGCTGCCGCAGTGACTATAGGGTAGGATTCGAACCCGCTACCCTCAGGTTGCGCGTCAAGAATCCCACCACTACTCCACGGCGCTGCCTCGAAAAAGCTGCACTTAGAGGTTTACCGGAGACTTTGAGTGATCCACCCGGTCGGTTTGATGCGCAGGAAAGCGTTCTTGGTGGTGGCCAGGTGGAAGCGGGCTGACTTGGCGTTGGCGAAGAACGTGTCCGGCCACCAGATCTTCTCGAGCATTTCGTTGCTGATGCAGAGCTCGTCCTCTTTCTCGTCAAACGTCAGGCGTTCGTCGTGCCAGAACTGGCGGAAGTAGAAATCAACCGTGAAGTCCTACAGGAAAGAACGCGGAAGAAGAAGAACACAACCGACGCAATTGGAAAGATTACTATAGACCTCGACGACGGAGAATCAGGGACTAGGGTATTTGGACCCATGGTATTGGGTGGGGGGGAGGGACAAGCATTCAGCCCTGAAGATAAAAGCTCAATATAGAGAGGAGTGGCGACGCTGGAGTATGGAACCTGTCTTTGGACAGAGCCCTGAAGATGATGAAGAAGAAGGTATGGTATGGGGTGGGAGGGGAATGGAAATTGGCAGTTTAATCATCTTTAATAAAACGAGTCACGGGCAGAATATAATTCACAAAATCGCAAAAATTATTTGGATAATTGTAGCGAATTGGCGCTGACGTCACGTGCGCGATGACGTCAGCGCGAATGCGATCGTCTGCTCACCATGTTGACCTCGGATATTGACCCGACGCTAGAGACGAAGATGGTGATTCCAACTTCCACCGGACTGCCTGTGAGGGAAAAAAGAGAAGTTCTTAAGAGAATCAACAAAACAAAGAAAAATTAAGGTTCATACCAGACAACAAGTAACAATAGGAAAGACCAGACCGATAAAACCAAAACTATTCAATTATCGACTTCCATTAGCGCACACTTGGACGAAAAAGTAGCGGCCCAACCAAAAGTGGCGGCTCATACCTTTCTAATTTTGCTACACTTTTGCCGAAAAATAGGTTGACAAGCAAAAAAGATCATCTGCAGAGTTGTTCCCAGTAGTTTTACTAGACTTTTACCCAAAAATAGGTTTCACGAACGAAAAAAGTCCGGTGGGGGATGCACCCCCACTCGTCCCCCCCACGTGGAACCGCCACTGTTTGCTCAGCAGAAAAACATTAGGCGAGAGCTATTTTGCCACAGTCTTCGCTACAGAGAAAAAAGGTCCGGCGAGATCGATTTTGGTTTCCCTCATAGATACCCCCCCACATCTAAACATGTCTGGCGCCTCCAGTGTGTCCATTTGTTTCAATCACCAGCTCATCCTTTCTGATTTTAGAGGCGGCTCTGTTATGACTTAAAAGCATTTTTATAACCGATAAAAATCGCGTAGAATAAAGAAGATCATAATCGCATCTCTATGCTGCCACATCTCCCCCCCCCAATCCCCGCGAGCGACAACACGCATGCACGCACGCACGCCGGAATGACTACTGCAAACACCGCGAGTGGGACAGGAGTGATTGAGTGACTCGACCGGAGCAATAGGCCTACACAAGAGATGGATGAAGCACAGATGTCGAAATCCAGACCTCAGGCTGGAAGTGTTATGGCGGTCGCGTTAGGGTATCAGGTTCGCTGTACCGTAGGTCTTATAAAGACAACAGCAAAAACACAATTTATAATTATTAATTCGCTGTGTGACAGAAGCCGACTGAAGACCTATAGTGATCCGTCGCTGTATAGGCCTAGATATGTAAAAATTTCAGAAAAAATCTTTGAACCCCCTCCCAAGTGCGTGACGTCATTTATGGACGGCCCCTATGATAGGCTACTATTGATACTCAGGATATCATTATCAGTTAACTTCTATAGCGCCAATTTAGCAATGGTCTTGGCATCAGTCGTTGATCGCTCCGGATTTGAATCGCGTAATCCCTCCGTTGTCGAATCCAATAAGTCAGCTCCGGAATATTTCCGGTCCCGGTCAGGATACTGTATCCGGGCGCTTAATCTTCCCATTTCTCGATGCGTCAAATCATCGAATACTCTAAATAAATCCCGTTTGGCGGAAATAAAGGGCTATCATAGCGTTCCAACGTTCTATGGCAAGAACGGGGCGGATGATAAAATATCGACGCGTCCTCGAGCGATTTCTCTGGGTCCGTCTAACTCACTGGCGCCATCTATACAACGACCGCAGATTCACTGTATATACTTCCGTCTCGTCGTCCTTGGGAACGGTCTCCTTGGAAACGGTCGCCTTTGGAAACGTTCTTATCCGGTGAAGTGAACGAGAATTATGGGCGCCGTTTCCAAAATGAAATTTTGGAAACACCGCTCAGGATCTTCGACTCCCATTCGTCTATATAGCGCTATTTCTTTAGCGCCACCGTCTAAACTTGTAGACGGAGGCCGTCAATCGAAGCATCGCCAGGATAGGCTACATAGAAGCCATATAGAAGGCAGCGGATACGACGGCTTTGGAACCGTTAAGGTTTCTCTCCACTTCAGACGCCAGAAGTTAAGAGAAACCAATCGGATTCCGCGCTGTTAATTCAATCGGCTGACAGTGCAGTTTCACAACCACAAATCCACGCAGACAAACAAACAGACACACACACAGACAGACAGATACAGGAACCGAGAGAAGCATGGAGAGAAACACGTGGAGTGTAACAGGGAGAGACAGACCGACAGATACAGGAACCGAGAAAAGATATATGGAAACACGGAGAGTGTAAAAGATAGTGAGAGAGAGACAGACAGACAGACAGACAGAGACAGACAGTCAGTCATACAGGAAACGAGAGAGGCAAAGGGGGGTATACGGAGAGACTGACAGAGAGGGAGGGAGCGAGGGAGGGAGCAAAGGAGGGAGAGGGAGGGAAGAGCGGTGCTTTGGGGTCTCTCTGGGACCTTGACTCAGGCGAATGTGATGGATGATTGTGGATGTGGTTCAGACAGTCACTTAAGAGCCCAACGATAAAGTCTGAACCGGATTGGGACGTCCGCCGGATCCGGCGACCAACCGGAAACAATCTACTCCCCACCCCACCCGCCCCATCCCACTTCCGGATCGGAGATTAACCGAGGCGCGTCAACGGTCTCTTCCGAGTATCCGGCGATCCGGAATACGAGATCCGGACCCGGATGTGAAGCGAGGCGTGACACAGCAGAGTTCCGCCGCCGGTCACGGCTCAACGAGCAGCGCCGGACTCGGGGGAGCAATTGGCGGCGACATCTGCTCACTCCAGGGGGAGGGGGAGGGGGCGAAGGATCCACGGAACATAATGCAAGAAAGCTCCGAGTCACAAATGCAGACAGAAAGCCTTAGCAATCAAACCTCAGCTCTTATCTCTCTCTCTCTCTCTCTCTCTCTCTCTCTCTCTTTCCTCTTACATTCTCTCTCCCTCTCTCCATTCATCCTAATCTCCCTATCTCCCCCTCTCTCCTCCTATTCACTCTCCCTCTCTCCCTACTTTCTTATTTCCTATTCCTCGCCCTCTTACTCTCTCCCATCCTATCCTATCAGTGGTTTTCACACAGGATTACTTAGCCTCCTAAACCACTTAAAATCACATTATTATTATTATTATTATTATTATTATTATTATTATTATTATTATTATTATTATTATTATTATTCCGTCTCTCCCATTCGCTCTCCCTCTGCCTCTCTCTCTCTCTCTCTCTCTGCCTCTCTCTTTCAATCAATCAATCAATCAATCAGTCGGTCATTCGTTCATTCATTCATTGGGTTGATCACTGAGACAATCAGCCAGTCATCATTTTCAGTTGGTCACTCTCTATTCCGTCATCCGTTCGGTTCGGTCATCCTTCGATGACGTCATCGCTTCGCAGAATGACCAATACGTCCGTCGGAACGTCATGCATTGAAGCGCTTCCCCTGCGCCGAGAGCGAAGAACGATGTCGGTCGCTCGGATTGACGGGGTGTCACTCTCTCTCTCTCTCCCTCCACAGGACACAGTGACGGGGCGTCACTCATCTCCCTTTCGGGGGGGCGATTGACCGCGGTCCGAGGAATCAGCGGTGACCGATGGACGCTTTCCAGTCGCTTACACTTCAATCGATGACATCACTTTCACTTACTTACTTACAATAAACGATCAGAATAAACACAACAAATATTGAAATATTGGAGAGAGAGAGAGAGAGAGAGAGACAGACAGACAGACAGACCGAAACAGGCAGACCGAGACAGACAGACAGGCCGAGAGTGATAACAGAATAATGGAATACTGAGTAATGACAGACAGACAGGCAGGCAGGCAGGCAGGCAGGCAGGCAGGCAGGCAGGCAGGCAGGCAGGCAGGCAGGCAGGCAGGCAGGCTGGCAGGCAGGCAGGCAGGCAGGCAGACAGACAGACAGGCAGGCAGACAGACAGACAGACAGACACGAAAGAAGCAAGTTTAATGACGTCATGTCGAACAAATTTGAAGCTATTTCTCATTTCAAAATACGTTGTCACGTGATATAAATTAAAATTCGACTCAAAACAGTGATGTCTTCGGTTTCCAAAAACGCTCAGAGATATAAACGGAATTGGTCTCTTCGACGCTGTCTTTCTCCGATTCAAAAATAATTGGAAGACAGACAACAGAACAACAGGCAAGTCAAACACAGAGATATAAACATAGGCAGGCGCATAGATAGTAAAAAGACGCGAACCTGTAAATGTGTCTCATGACGTCACATATTTTGAAAAATTATATTCATTTGAAAAATTATCGTCAGTAGACCTAAGAACCCCGTGGCAGAGAGAATTTATTCGTCGGAGAGAGAGAGAGAGAGAGAGAGAGAGAGAGAGAGAGAGAGAGAGAGAGAGAGAGAGAGAGAGAGAGAGAGAGAGAGAGAGAGAAGAGAGAGAGAGAGAGAGAGAGATTTCCGCTTCTTATATAATATTTCACGAATCATCTCAAAATATTCGCCGATGCAAAATTCTCTTGTGATCTTCTCTTGATTCTGGGAGAAATTAGATTATTTACGGTACCGTATACACTTTACAGCAGAGGCATATAGCCGAAGCCCGCCGTGGTCACGGAACACCCTCCTCCTCCTACCCTAGCCTCCTCCTGGCCCCCGGCCCCCGGGCCCCCGCCGGCCCCTCTTTCCCCGTCTCTCTCTCTCTCTCTAGACTGCCCGGCGTGTCAGAAAGAGAAGTCCTCATCAAAAACAACGCCCGTAATCGCGTCTGGCAGTGGCAGCGTCGGAGAGAATTCTCAGAGAATCGGTGCATTTGTCGAGTGTCGGTCGGTTGAGACGGTTTTACCGACACTGTCAGCGCGCCGACATCGAAAACGATCGATAGATGGCGCGAGGCTCACGTTCCTTCCCCATACATCCCCTCCCCCCCCCTGGAGGAACTATTTTCTGCGAGCGCAGTTACAAAGCAATAACCGACCTAAAGGCGCATTAATATTTCGTCGGTCTTATTATCGCTCGTCTCGCCAAAAGACGCAGCTGTGCGTCCAAAGACAGTAAATCGAAGCTGGCATTTAACGTTAAGTCAAGAAGACAATAATAATTATTATTTGCGTGGAAATGTCGCAAGATGGAAGACTAAGGTCAAGAGGTCAATGTCAATGGCACTGCGTCAAGGTCACGAAACTAGGTCGCGCCGTTGATTCACTGATGCCCAAAATAGTTGGGCTAGAAAATTAAATTGGTAGATTATAGCACATAGACTTTAATATCACAAGACAGAGTCAATGACTCTATATGTATCAGAAAGTGACGCCAGTTTGCATTGGGCGTGTGTCAAGAAATGTTTACCCTGCAGAAATCTTGAAAATCTAAACATTGAACAACGATGAATGAAAAGATAAACGAATAATCGTCTAATCTGATCTAATCATCAATTTCTATAGCGCCGCTTTAAAGATGTCATAAAATTAGTTTTTTTGGAGTGCCAAAACAGCTCTACAACCAAAGGCGTCGATCCACTTAGAATATTGGGGGGCCCAAACCTCCGAAATTAGTCACATGAAAAGTTGATGCTGTCATTTGATGCTGTCATATATATATATATATATATATATATATATATATATATATATATATATATTAAAAGAAATTAGCAAGATTTTACTTACTTACTTTGTTTATATCTGGAAGTGATATAAATTCAGCCATAATTTTTATTTACTTTTAGGTTTGCTATATAAATGTAAAATTTTACGTCTACAGTTTTCTACGTCGAGTTCTCCGTTACAAAGAATTCTCGCCACCTGGAGAATTTAACGAAACACGTTGTGACATACATGTCTGTGGCCTTGACCTCTCAGCCGTGACCTATCCTTGACCTGACCTTTATAGTTCGGTCGTAGTCGCTTGTCATAGCCTCTCATCAGGGACTCGATCAGCCTCGAAACGTTGGCGCTTTCCCCGGTGAAGAAGGGCTCCGCCGGTGGGGGCCCTGACCCCATAAGGGGCTGGGCCCCTGTGGGGACCTCAGCTTCTCATCTGCAGCCCTGGAAATCAAGACATTCGAATTCAATTATTTATTTCTCTCTGCAAGAGTAACAACATTGAATTCCCAACCAAAGTTCTTTAATTCTGGTATGCATCATAGTTGTGATAGTTCCTGCCATCCCCATCATCATCATCATCATCATCATCATCATCATCATCATCATCATCATCATCATCATCATCATCATCATCATCATCATCATCATCATCATCATCTTCATCATCATCATCATCATCAAATATCATCATCAATATCATCATCAATATCATCATCAATATCATAAACATCATCATCATCATCATCATCAACATGTCCAAAAACTGAAAACGCACCTTTTTAGTACTTCTTATGTAACTCTTTTGTAAAGTGCTCTCGTCCACTGCCTGAACTTTAAGATAGCGCTATATAAGTTGTCGCTCTAATAATAATAATAATAATAATAATAATAATAATAATAATAATAATAATAATAATAATAATAATAGTAATAATAATAATAACAATAATCATCATCATCAGCAGCGTCGTCGTCGTCGTCGTCATCATCTGCTAATAATTATGTTTGATATGTACGTGTGTGTGTGTGTGTGTGTGTGTGTGTGCAGTTGAAGTGTGATTTCAATCATCGTTTTCTTCTGTCTTTAACTCGACGTCGAGATTACTTCTCGACGGAAGAATTCCCTGGTCGGTGGCATCGGTGGCATCGGTGGCATCGGTGCCACCGGACCCCGATAATTACCGGTCCTAACAGGATTTCCATCGATCTCCGTCTGGCTTCACCGGCCTTCGACCATCGCCACCAACACCACCACCACCACCACCACCACCACCCCATCGGACTCAGATCCTCCGCGGATTCCACAGATCGATCGGCGGATGGAAGTGACCCCGGTAACAACCAACCCCTCCCCCCCATTTCTCCCTCAGAGCCCCAATCGGAACCGCTATTATAATTGAAAGGCGGAGGAGGAAAGAAAAGGAAGAGGAGGAAGAGGAAGAGAGAAATCGCAGATACTAAGGTTTGAAGAAGGGAGTTGGGAGACGGGGAGGAAGGAAGCTTGGGGTGGGGGGTGCCCAAGGGCTCCGTGAAAAGTGCGATTTGTTTTCAGCTTATGGGATTTGCTTAGGTTCGCGTTTTCAACCGTTCGCTTTGAGTCCTGGTTTTTCCGCGGGCAAAGTCTATGGTATGACTTCATGTGCTGGAGAAATCGCAGTCGCTAAACGCTCCCAGCAAAGAATCGACAAGAAAGTATTTCTTCATACAAAGGATTTGAGCAAATCTTCTATTCTATGAGTTCTAGTTCTTCTTCTTCTTCTTCTTCTTCTTCTTCTTCTTCTTCTTCTTCTTCTTCTTCTTCTTCTTCTTCTTCTTCTTCTTCTTCTTCTGCTTCTTCTCCAAAGACTTCTTCTTCCATACTCCAGCTTCGCCTTCTTCTTCTTCTTCTTCTTCTTTTATTCTTTCTTCTTCTTCTGAATCTTCTTCTTCTTCTTCTGTTTTCTTCTTGTCGAACATCCACTTCTTCTTCTTCTTCTTCTTCATCTTCTTCTTTCTTCTTCTTCTTTGGTTCTTCTTCTTCTTCTTTTCTTCTTCTTCTTCTTCTTCTTCTTCTTCTTCTTCTTCTTCTTCTTCTTCTTCTTCTTCTTCTTCTTCTTCTTCTTCTTCTTCTTCTTCTTTCTTCTTCTTCTTCAGGTGCTCTGTCCAATGACAGGTTCCATACGACCAAACTCCAGTGTCGTCACTCCTCTCATTCTTGAGCTTTTATCTTCAGGGCTGAATAGTTGTTTGTGGTATTCTCTAATGCGTAAATTGTACATTTTCAAGGACATTTTTAAACTACAGAGAATGGTATTGGCAGACGTGTGAATGGCTAGCACTTTTGACAGCGAAGTGAAGAGCACCTGCTAATCAAGTTTTTTGAAACATTAGGGCACTATCTCTTGTATATCAAATGTGCTTGGCATTCAGAATTTTGCCTGTGGTAATTTCTATTGCGTAAATTGAACATTTTAAAGGACATTTTTAATCTACAGAGAATGGTATGAACAATTGTGCCAGTTTTCATCACAATCTGAGATGGTGACGTCCGATTTTATTCAAAAGCGTGTTGATTTGATGCGGAATTTCCCTTTTCGTATTTTAGTTTCGGAGGAAAAGTGAAATGAAATGATAATATTCATATCTGTACACTCTATAGGCACAATTATTACTTGGTATTGTTTATTTGACACTGTATCGATTGTCATTTGTCTACGTACTGCAGCTCATGCGGATTTTTTTTACAAATTATCAAGAAAATTTATGTTGCCAAATTGCATGGTAAGAGATAACAAAAACTTGTGCATCCTTTGGGGAAGTTGTTCAGGGCCATGTACCCTATAACTGTGCCAAGTGGCATGCTTTTATCCAGAAGTGAACTATCTAGTCTCTTTATGTATTCCTTCTAAAAAGTTTCCCATTTATTGATCTATCATAAAACTATCATAGCCCTTGCTTAAAAAACTTCCTATTATCTTTCTTACTAAAACCCATTTATTGATCTATCATCTTTCCATAGCCTGACAAATGTCAATAGCGAAACTTTTTAAGTCCTTAGGGCGAGAAAATGAACCTTATCAGACTCAGTGTAGAAGTCCCTGCCAGTCATGACGTGCGTAAACATATCGCATCGAGTAGTGACAGGGGAATTGATGGTTGATGAGGCTTTGTGATGCTGTCCTATCACTTCAATTATAACGCCAGAAGTGCGAACCTAATTGGGCTTACAGAGACAGACAGACATGCAGACAGACAGACAGACAGACAGACAGACAGACAGACAGACAGACAGACAGACAGACAGACAGACAAGCAGAGAGAGACAGACAGACAGACAGACATGCAGACAGACATAAAGACAGGCAGGCAAGCAGAGAGAGACAGACAGATAGACAGTTTCCTCTAATGCAGTGGTTCCTAAGCTTTTCAGGTAGAGGACCATATCTACTATTTTCTATACTTATGCGGGTCAAAACGTTATAACTTATAATCAGGGGCGTTTCTAGGGGGGTGCGGACCGCACCCAGTAGACACCCAGTAGAGGGGTGACACCAAACTAAGAATTTTTTTTGCTTGTCACTCACCAACACGTTTTCATCTCCAGAAGGCCGATAACCTTTATTTGCTTTTCACCACATTTCCGCACCGGGTGACACCAAGCCTAGGAACGCCACTGTTTATAATATTCTAAAATTCAGACTATAGTCACTATACTGTATAGGGAATCTAATGTTTGCAAAATTACAAAAATCCAGACCATGGAATACTGAAGATCGCACAAACTGTTGCAACTTTTGTTTAGTTATCATCATCCTTTTATTTGAACGTCAGTACATTTTCTGAAGGCATTAAAATACATTATATCAAATACATTAAGGCCTGGCGGGCCACTTTATGAGAGCTGACTGGCCGCAAGTTGCCCCGCGGGCCATTATTTAAGAACCTGCATCTTCTCAGGATGGCAGCATGAATCTCTGCACAGAATTTCGAAAATCGAATTTCTTTTCCCGGCAACCGTATTAACGCGCAGTCGTTTTTCTTCTGCGCCGCATGCGCAGAAACAAAGAGCGGGAACAAGTGCGCAATTTCGACGGCTGTGCAGCGTTTGAGTCCTTCTTCTTCTTCCTCTTCTTCCTCTTCTTCTTCTGCTTCCGCCATTTTCTTTCGGCGTCGATTTATTAATCCCAGGACGGTTCCGACGAACAGAAAACCAAACGAGTCTTGAAGATCGTTCGTATGAACGACTCTGCACTCCCTCCGCCGCAAAATCCCCTCCTCCTCCTCCTTCTACTTCTTCCTATCCTTTTCCTCCTCCTCTCCTCCTCCTCCTTTTCCTCCTCCTCCTCTTTGACAGTGCTGCTGAATCAAGTTATGCATATCTGTTTTTTCCATCTCTTCCAAGCAGACTTCGATTCCTAACAAAAGCATAGAGACATCAGTCTCTTCTTCTTCCTCTTCCTCCTCCTCTTCTTCCTCCTCCTCCTCTTCCTCTTCCTCATTCTTTTTATCCTTGCAGTTCTTGTTCCTGTTCTTGTTCTTCTTTCTCCTCATTCTCTCTCCTTCTTACTCTTCATTTCTTCTTCTTTTCTTCTTCTTCCCGTTCTTACGCTTCCGTCGTTATTGAACATCCAAGCGCACGCGACCGAGACCGGCGCAGAAAAACGGTCAAACAGCATTGGGTCGGGTAAGACGGTCAATGCCGAATCACCGCCTATCTATTTCATGCAATTAACAGGCAAAGCGCTTTACCACGGAGATCCTAAACAGAGACGCTCAACGTCCACTTGTTCTCTTCGGTGTACGAATAGCTTCAATCGCCGCCTCCCAGACTCGAACCCTGCGTCGACAGGCTGGCTCAGGTACAGATGGAGTGTCAGAAAAAATACGTTCCAAAAAGTGTTGCCGTAAAACTGACCAATTATGCAAATTTTGGTGAACTGCACAAAATCACAGCCGATAGACAAATGCCGCTTCATTGACAATATGTGCAAAACTCAACCCCCCACCAAAAAAAACCCCAATGGGTTGGGACTTGCCCCACCCACAGGCGCAGACTTCTATTAGACCGCTAGGCTCGAGGCTCCCACATTTGAGAGGCTGGACTAGACTATAGGGGTGTAGGGGGTTGGGCCCCCATTTTTTCATCCAAATTTACGCCTATGCAGCAAGCCACCAACCCCAATTTTTCAACCTCTAGTGAGAGGTCGGGAGGGGTTAAAAACCAAAATCTTCGACCTTCATCGCTGGGTCGGCGGATCGACCTAGACCATTGTTGGGTCAAACCCCTCCCCCGCACCGGACAATCCGACATTGATTGTCAACGAATAGTTTGCATAGAATTCTACCAAATCTCCCCATTAGTTTCCGGTTTAGACGTTGTCACTATTGACTTTCTGCCTGCAATCGGTGCATAATATCCGTTTCTGTGTCGACAAACGATCTCGTCGTCCATATCTCGACGTAATTACGGCACCCGGTGCGAAAGTTCGCTGCCGTTGCGGCAACGACGACGACGACGTGCGTTTGTCCCGATAACCGAATTAACCGTTCGCACGGCTTCCGCTGCTATTCCGGCAAACTGTCCGCGTCCGATAGCGAAACAATTTATCCCCGACGCTATATAGATAGGCGCTATATAACGACGACGACGACGACGACCACAATGCACCGCAGTAGTTCCGGTTTTGTCCGATTGTTTTTGGGAATTTGTTCCATTTAGAACGCCTCTAAGAGCGGTCGTCACGTAGGCCGTAAATACGGCAGTTCAACGGTTACCCTCTAAACGCTCTCACTGCTGGCCGGTGACGTGACCATCCCAGCGATCGCTGCTGGGCGCCACGCATTCGGTCGGTATTTATTTTTTATGCAATATTGGCGCTATAAAATCGATTTTTTTCTCTATATAAGGTCCGTATTTTCGAAGTATTGACGAACCAATCAATGCTAGAATTAAATGGACCACAATTCGATCAAGGTCAAAACATCAAATCTCGAAATCGAAAATCAATAAGAATTCACAGTACGTGGATGATCTGTGACAAAATTTGAAGTTTGTGAGTCAATTGATCGTCACCTGGGCTTAAACTTACTGGAAGCAGCACCAACATAATAACTGAACAATTAGATTTGATATTTCACGCTAGATCATTACCAACAAGTATACCGTATGTGATATACCGGAAAACATTTGGCTGAATAAACTCGGATAGGACACCATGCAGCCAAGCTCCCCAGTCATACTTGACGGGCAAACAGCTATAGTAACTGAGTCATTCATCAGATTCTTTATGCAAATTTATGAAACTGCGATCTGATTGGATAAAAGGACCGAAGCCCTGATATGACCGTTACTGGAAATGGGCGTTACGTCCCAGACCCGGACCCACTAATACGGGGATTGAAAGCAGAAAAGCGGATCAAAAACAAATGAGACAAAGTGTCTGGTTTGCATAGTAGTTGTCACTGTCGTCGTCGTAATCATCGCCACCGTCGTCACAATTATCATTATCATCGTCGTCGTCATCATCATATAATGATTTTCGTCTTCAATAGCGGTGATTACATTAAATATATATATTGGCAACTTGTCTTCATTTTTGTTGTTGTAGCGTTCATCATATATTCATTGATGATGATTATGATTATGATGATGATGATGATGACGACGATGATGATGATGATTATGATGATGCCAACCTGTTCGCCTGGTGAAGAGAAGTTGCTGCCACCTGGCTGCCAGCCGCTGCCACCAGATTGACCAACGAGTTAGCCTCGGCTGACCAGCGCTGGTCAGAGGTGACCAGGAGAGTGACGAAGGCCAACGCCGTTATTCGCATCACTCCTCTTTCTCTCTTTCTCTCTCTCTCTCTCTCTCTCTCTCTCTCTCTCTCTCTCTCTCTCTTTCTCTCTCTCTGTCTCGTTTTAATTCAATCGATCCTAAACGAAAGCAGAGGAAATGAAAAAAAACGCTAGAGCCAGAGAAACGCTTTCGATTGTCTGCATGGCACTGTTGAGAAGAACAAAAGAGACAGATTACAGATAGAGAGACAGAGACAGACAGACGGACAGACGGACAGGCAGACAGAGACAAAGACAAAGACAGGGATGGATAGAGAGAGACCGAGGAGCAGAAACAGAGACAAAGACAGAGATGGAAAGGTGCTGGACGAAGAGAAATTAGAAAATGGAGATTGTGGGTCGAGAGTGGAATGACCGTATGAAGTACCCCAAGGTAATCCAACTCTACTTCCAAACTTGCTTAACCCCTTAACTGGGTGCCCCGAGTAACGCTCGTCCATTTTACATTGAGTTACAAATAGTTGCCCAGTTAAGGGGTTAACGAATGGAAAAACGACAATGCAAGGATCCTTCCTCAACTAATCGTGATTCGAAATAATTGCTCGACAGATGAAACTCGTGTACAGTTGACCTGCAATGACAATTCTTGTAATAATTCCACCAAAATTATCGCTGTTAAGCATTTCAACTACATGTAGGCCTACCAGAATGCATGGAGTAACTGAAATACGCACGATCAACGGATACCTTGACACTTTGACAGTTCAACATTTCCTCATTAACTCGCAACCGCCTATAATACTAAAGGATGCTAAAGATAGTGGCTCCATATACGGTGCTTGAAATAGATCTATAACAGGACGAAGTAAGTTTCAAAAATGCCGTTGATTTTGCACATATCCTATCATGCATTATTAGCATTATGGAATAACGTGGGTTGTCATGGTGGAGGCGTTCTAAATACAGAAGACGATGACCTATGTTTGCAATAGCGATTGATATCTATGTAGTGAAGAATGCTAAAGATAGTGGCTCAATATGGTACTTGAAATCGATCTCGAGCAGGACGAAATAAGTTTCAAAAATGCCGTTGATTTTGCACAAATCCTGTGCATTATTAGCATTATGGAATAACGAGGGTTGTCATGGATGAGCCGTTTTAAATGGAGAAGATTGAAGCCGTATCAATGTAATAATGGATGCTAAAGATAGTGGCTCCATATACGGTGCTTGAAAGAGATCTATAACAGGACGAAGTAAGTTTCAAAAATGCGGTTGAATTTGCACAATTGATATTATGGAATAGCACATGGATGAACCATTTTAAATGGAGAAGGTGCGGCCTATGTTTGAAATAGCGATTAATATCGATGCACTAAACTTCCTATGTGAAGCAGCTTCCTTTCTTAATTCTTTCATTTCAGCACTTTCTTGAACGCCCGCATAAATTTTTCCAGGAGGGGCAAAACACATTTTAACACAATGGTCACGGTTAATATTTTAACAAGGTTTTCAAATTTCGATGTGAAATATTGAAATATTGGTAAATTTTCTCTTCCCCTCATACCCTAATTTGTGGGCGCCATGAGCCTTTCTCTTCTAAGCCCTCCCCTCTCTCTCTCTTTCTCTCTCTCTCTCTCTCTCTCTCTCTCTCTCTCTCTCTCTCTGCATCACCTTCTTACTACTCTACAATTCATTATATGCGATATATGTGTGTGTGTGTGTGTGTTCTATATGTCTCCGGACAGTCCCTCATGAAGTACTGAGGGCAAATATATATATATATATATATATATATATGTATATATATATATATAAAAGAATGGAGAGAGGAGAGAGAGGAAAGGTAAGAAGAGAGGAGACGAGACGAGAGAGGAGACAGAGACAGAGACAGAGAGAAGAGATGAGAAGAAAGAGGAGAGGAGAGTAGAGAAGAAAGGAGCTAGAAGAGATGACGAGAGAGGAGAGGAGAGGAGAGTAGAGAGAGAGGATGTCATGCGGAATGAACGGAGGAGATTGGCTTTGTGAGAGAGAAGAGGATTCGATTTGAGAGATAAAGTTGATAAATCGTTTGAAGAATCTCTTTCGAACGATTCCATCTTCCGTCAATTATGCAACGTATGGACGCCGTTCAACCGAAGAGATCCCTCCTCCCCTCGCTCAGCCCCCGCCCCCACTCCACCCCACCCCACCCTATTTCCCTTTCCATGTTAATCCCACTCGCATGCCCCACCTCCACCCCGCAGGTCAGACAAAGAATAAGAAAAAGAAGCAAGAACGGGAACAAAGAACAACGGCATTTTCAAACCAGAGCCGCCATGAGGATGTCGCCGTCAATCGATCAACTTCTATGGCGCCATTTGTCGACTTCGAAGGCCTAGGCCCTGGATGGCGTATATACCACTATTTGCTTCGCCGACGGTCCGTCGAATAAATAAATAAGTAAGTAAGCAAGCAAATCACGCAACGGCATCATGTTTCTGTTTGTTCTGAAGTAAGTAAGTAAGTAAACGCTCGTGAATTTTATAGCGCTTTCGGATGCTATGATTAATAATAATAATAATAATAATAATAATAATGTGATTTTAAGTTTTAGGAGGCTAAGTAAGCCTGTGGCTGATGTAAATAACCTAGTTTATCTAGATAGCCTTTGAATCCGTTCACTGTTTTCAACTAAAAACTGTTCCATTTGATAAAAAAGTTTTTCTTTCTTGATAACCCTCTGCTTAAACAATTTGCGGCCTTTGAAGAATCATATGGCTCTACTTTCCCAGTCATTATTTTGTATGTTTCTATCAAATCCCCCTCTCTCTTCTCCTTTCTAATGTTGTCAGTCCACAATATTGAAGTCTTTTTCGTAGACCCATTGACCATTTTCGTTGCTCGTCTTTGCACTTTTTCTAAAAGTTCTATATCTTTTTCAAGAATGGATTCCAAGCCTGAACACAGTATTCCAGATGAGGCCTTACTAATGACTTATAAAGTTTAATGATTATCTCTTTGTCACGACTCACAATTGTCCTTTTCACCATTCCCAACATTTGGTTTCCCTTTTTGCTGCCTCCATGCATTGGTGAGATGGATTCATACTTCATCCCTCTTTCTTTTTCTGTTGTGGTTAGAACCTTCCCCTAAAGAATATTCATTACCATTATTAGACTTCCCAACATGCATTACAGAACATTTATCAATATTGAAAAGCATCTGCCACCCACAGACCACTGAAACAATTTCCTTAGATCTTCTTGTAAAATTTTTGCATCATCCTCCTATATTTCTGCATAACTTTGTATCATCGGCAAACTTTGAGATTTTGGACAGTAGTCCTTCATCGATATCATTTATATATATTAGAAAAAGCAATGGCCCAAGCACTGAGCCCTGAGGCACTCCACTGATAACTCTTGCCCATTGCGAATGGCCTCCCCTAATGCCAACCTTCTGTCTTCTTCCCTTCAACCAATTTTCGATCCATCTGAGAATATTGCCCCTTATTCCACAGGACTTCAGTTTGGCAGCCAGCCTTATGTGGGTACTTTATCAAAAGCTTTGGCAAAATCTAAATATATTATGTCTACTGCCTTGCCCTTGTCTAGCTTATCAAAAACCTCCTCCAGAAAGTCCAACAGGTTGGTCAGGCATGAACGCCCCTTTGTAAATCCATGCTGACTATCTTTAACAATTTTATGCCTAGTCAAATGCTCCAAAATGCTTTCTTTCAGTATTTTTTCCAAACTTTACCGATTACAGATGTTAGGCTCACTGGTCTGTAATTGCTTGGTTCACTTCGTTTTCCCTTCTTGAACAGTGGGCTGACTAATTCTCTCCAGTCTTGTGGTACTACTCCAGTTCTGAGTGATTCATTGATTTTCAAAGCAATTGCATGTCCTATTTCATTTCGAACCTCGTAAAGAAACTTTGGATGTAAGCCATCTAATCCTGGGCTCTTGTCTATCTTTAAATTGGTCAAAACCTTGATAACACATTCTTTTGTACACACTATATCTGTTAGCATTTCTTCTTCATTTCCATCAAACACAATTTTGGCTTCTGGCATAGTATTTGTACTTTCCTCTGTAAATACTGAACAAAAATAGTTATTTAGAATCTGTGCAGTTTCTACATCGTCTGTTATTGCACATCCTGCGCTGTCAAGAGGGGACCGACTGTGTCCTTTCGTCTCAACTTTCTATTACAATATTTGTAAAACTTTTACTGTTCTGTTTTATATTTTTGCTAATCTACCTTCAAAATTTGCAATAGCGTTAGTAACTGCTGATGCTTTTCTTTTCTGAGTATACTGTTCCTCCAAGATCTTGAGTCTGTGCTGATTCTGCTCATTTCCTTTACTTGCTAATCTGAGTTTACTTAGTTTCCTCCACGCTTTGTTTTTCGCCCTTCTTTTTCGTTGCACTTCCCTTGTTATCCAAGGAAGTTTGTTATTAATTTTCTTCTGTTTGGGAATGGTCAATTCTATGACTTTGGACATACATTTGGTAAATATGCTCCAGCCTTCCTCGGTGTCTTTTCCTGTTATCTCCGTCTCCAAATCCATTTCTGTAATCATCTTCCTTGCCAGGTCATATTCTCCCTTAAAAAAGTTACGTCTATCCAGAAACTGCTTTTGTTGACCAATCCCAAAGTTAATAGTAAAACTGACCATTTGGTGATCACTTGTTGCAAATTCTGCCCAACCTCCATGTTGGAAACTATATTCTCCTCTCTTGTTAGAACCAGGTCTAATATGTTGTTGCCTCTTGTTGGCCTTGTCACATGCTGAAACAGAAAATTATCATTGACACAGTCCAGAAATTTCCTATCACATGATCTCTCTGTATCCAGCGTTTCCCAGTCTACATGATAATTAAAGTCACCCATTATAACAACATTTTCTCTTGATACCCTGTTCAATAAAGCAAACATTCCATTATCTGCTTCTTCCATAGCACTTGGTGTTCTGTAACAAACCCCTACCAATATTTTCTCTCATGACTTCTGATTTCACACCATATATGCTCCTTGAAGTGATCATTTTCTATGTCTGTTCGCTCCATGGCATGCAAGCCTTCTTTAATGTAAAGTAGTACCCCTCCTGCTCCATGACCTTTGCTGCTCTGGTTTTCCCTATCTTTTCTAAACATAGCATATCCCTGTAAATTTAGTTCGGTATCATCAATGTCACACTTGGCCACGATTCTGTGATTCCGATAATGTCTGGACTCATAACTTTTACTTGCATCTCCAACTCGGCCATTTTAAAAACCCCAATCAAACTCCTAGCATTTACATAAAAACATTTCAGTGGTTTTCCATACCCTGACATTCTAATCGACCTATTTATACGCGATCGCTGATAGCATTTCTAATTTAAAAAATTAGAAAATATATAAAACTAGATTATGCAGAAGTAAGGAAAATGAACCACTCATAGTATATATATATATATATATATATATATATATATATATATATATATATATATATGTATATATATGCAAATCACTTGAATTCTAGACTCATAGAAAAATCTAACCTAAAATGACGATCTATTTAACTAATCAATACTGATTTTTGCAATATACAGTAAAACGCACATAGGTTTATAGTTAAATTTCTGTTATTGCAAATGTTAAGATATGCACAGTTGGTCACCGATCCGAGACGACTAACCGCACTCTCAACGATGCTTAACTACAGTGTACATAAAAATTGTCAGTGATGGGTGCTTCTTAAGACAATGAATTTGGTCTTCTAACCTTTTATGGACTGAGAACGAGATTACGAGGTTGTTTCATCGTAGAGTGGGGCCTATTCACGAAGCCAACTGAACCGATAAAGTAACACAGCTTCAATCTTTACACCAGAAAAAACACGACAGTTAATTAATAATTCTACGTCTTATTTCTAACTTTAGGAACACGCAAAAAACAGCGTCTTAGAAACAACGGAGAAAGACCGTCTTCTAGTCGGCGTCCTCGACCGATCTCTTCTTAGCCCTCGCTTGCGACCGGTCGCCGGGTGCGATAATGTCGGTTGACCGAGGCACCCGCCGCCGTCGCCCGGATGCTAGGGAGACCACCACCGCGCTGCCAAACTCCCGGCGTTCGATCTCTGTCATGCGTCCGGCCAGTACCGACGTCTCAGTTTTTGCCGTCTTCTGTGTTTTATTATGCACAGGCATCCGTTTGACTAACTCCATTTTCAACCGACGAACGACAGACAATCTCCACGAAGACGACTGATTAATTATTAACTCTACAGCGGCGGCAACACGAAACAAGATTATCGTAATCGAAACGCTAGAATGCGTATTATGTTGTTGTTGTTGTTGTTGTGTTTTTAAGGTTATTTTTAAGTTGTTTTGAGACAACTTCCGGTTGGTTTAAGTTATTGGAGCGATCGGGCTATAATTTAGTTACAGTGTAGTGCACTGCCCAATGGTTAAATTACTTTTTCAGAGGTGCCAGATCTCCCTATTTTTCCTCCGGCCACAAAATTTCTTCACAATTTTTTAAATTCATTTTAAACGAACGTTTAGACTACAGTTCACAATTTCTTTTCTTTCCCGTGCATGAAAAGTGCTAAAGTAAATAACAAAAGATCACAACGAATAAAAGGTACGTTTCGGATCTCATGCCAGACGACCAGGATCGGAGATCCGGCAAGATCCGGTTCAATTTAACCCCTGGTACTGCCAGATGTACGTCTATTTGTATATCCATTTGTCTGTCTGTCTGTTTCTGGTTCTCTTTGTCTCCGTCTCTGTCGCTCTGTCTCTTTCTTCTCTCTATCTCTCTTTGTCTGTCTGTCTGTCCGCCTGCCTCTGTCTGTCTGTTTCTGTTTGTCTCTGTCTCTGTCGCTCTGTATCTTACTCCTCCCTCTGTATCTTTGTCTGTCTGCCTGTCTGCCTGTATCTGCCTGTCTGTCTCTGTCGCTCTCTCTTTCTCCTCCCTCTGTCTCTTTGTCTCTCTCTCTCTGCCTGTCACTGTCTGTCTGTCTGTCTGTCTGTCTGTCTGTCTGTCTCTCTCTCTCTCTCTCTCTCTCTCTCTCTCTCTGATCGTCTGTGTTGTTTCCTAGATCTTTGCTTGCTGTTGTTTCCTGATCGATTCCTGCTTTTGAACGTTTATTAGGTAAATGCGCAATTCGAACGACAGAAGACCGATGGTTCATTTCAGCCGATTGCCCTTCTGACCGAATCGATTCCTGCCTTTCGGACGTTTATTTATCGCTGTAAAATGCGCAATTCTGAGCTTTCCGACAGAAGACCGATGGTTCATTTCAGCCGATTGCCCTGCTGACCGCAATCGAAGGAGCGCCTTTACCTAGGGTTAACCTAATCGGAGAAATGAACGTTGACGACCTTTTTTTTTTTTTTTTTTTTTTTCGTCAGGATAAAAAAAGGAAAGGAGGTGATGACGTTTTTTTTTGCTCGTCAGACCGTTTTCTTTAAGAATCCCCGCAAAAGTCACGAGCCACTGTTTCCGAGGTTCTGGATTTTTTTGTTATTTTGGTCTTTTCGACGCTCCTTTGAATCGAAAAATACAGTTCGTCTTTTGCTGGATAGTTCGGAGAATAACAAACGAATCCAAATGAAGCGCTACAAAAATGCTTTACATTATACTTTATATACAATATATACATCAAAACACTGTCTCAACAGGTAGCACAAATGCACACTTTGCATTCCCCTCCGCGTCTTTCTCTGTTTCTGTAGCACTAGTGACAGAATGATAGCAATGTAGCAGGGATATTTCTACACCCCCCTAACAGCCCCCAACACGCCCCCCACAATTTGAGACCGACACCCCAACCCCCAATCTCAACCATGAGATGTCATTTTTTGCTTGTCAGACTTTTTTGGCAGGGGACCCCCAGAATTTACGGACACCCCCCACAATTGATAATCCTAGAAATAACCCTGCAATGTAGACATAGGGCTTTTGAGAAAAGGGGCAAACCTAACCAGCTTACCTGGCCTTGGAGGGAGGGGGTGAGGAGGATAAGTAGGGGCGAAATTAATCTTGAGACCGGATTAGTCTAAGGAGGTGGCACGAGGGCGAGAAAGTCTTGAGTAAATTTTCAGGAAATGAAATGAATTGCCACCTTTCTCGTTTCCCAGATCACCTAATATAGGCTATGCATTTAGATGAGTTTCTTAACGAACAGTAAGAACAAAGTATATACTTGTATTCCTCTGCGAAGGGGAGCTCACCCTGTATCCCCCTCGCCTCCCGCCGCCGCCCATCGGACCAATCCAGGCGGAGGCTTTAAGAGCGCCTTCCTTCGGAATGGAAAAAACGGAAGTCGCTTTTCCATGCGTTTAACCGCGACGTGCAATAGAATAGGCCTTAACCCCTTAACCGGGTGCCCCGAGTAACGCTCGTCCATTTTACATTGAGTTACAAATAGTTGCCCAGTTAAGGGGTTAAAACACTGTCGGTCGGTCGGTCGGTCGCTCGTTCGCGGCTTCGTGTCCACGTCGATTCGATTAATCACCATTGGACCATAAACGTCGTACACGAGCAGCTGGAATTATAACGCGCCATGTTACCATAAACTGAAATTTAACCCCTTAACCGTGTATTTAACTGTAACTCAGTGTAAAATGGACGGATATATCCGGGATTCCCAGTTAAGGGGTTAAAGCATGATTGTTTATTGCGAATATTGGATTTGGGCTTATTTTGTAAAATCAAGGTAACGGCAGCTGTAGCGAACGGACAATGCTGGAAGAGAGGAGTGTGCTTGTAGATGGAGCGACAGTGGTTTTCAACACAGGGGGGAAAGCCAACTAAACCACTTAGAATACAGCTACTGTTATTGTTAACGTCGTCATTATTAATATTAGCCTATTAGTATTAATTTGGTGTTGCGTGGGTCATTTCCAAATAATTTATAATCAATGGCCAATCAAGATTTCTGTGGGTTCAACCCCCTCCCCGGCATTATTTACTTCTTCACATAAATCAGTACACTTTAAAGTAAGTCAGTAATATTCTTAAATGGCTCATCTGCATAGACATGCCAAAGCATTGGTGTACGTAGATCATGTACAATTGCATTGTACAAAAGCATTGATGTATATATCTTGGATTTTGCAACATGTAAATCTGGGAGTTTTTCAAAGTTTTTTTTTGCTTCCCCAGCGTTGCACTTCAGCGCGTATTCGTCTTGGCGTTGCACATGTCCGGAATATATTATCGTGCGCTGGTTCTCCGCTGTTCGCCTTCTCAGTCGCCGCCGACTGCAAGGGAACCAGCGTAGCGGCGGACGGAACAAGCTTCGATAATTTCCCAGACGTGTGGCAGACGACATGGCGTCCGGGACGGGTTTGGTCAACCGAACCAAATGGTCGACCCGACCCGACCCGACAACCGTGCACGGTCGGTCACGCAAGCGCATTAGGCAAATTGTCGGCTTTCTTCACTATTCAATAATTTAAATTAATTAAGGCGCTAGAAGACTGGTCTTTAATTGTGTTCACACTTCCTAGTTTTAGTAAGTAAGATCTCTTGAATTTATATAGCTAGCTAGGTCTGTTGAATCGCTCAACCTGCATGGCACGATGCACACACCAGTGGCGTAGCGTGACTGTTGAATCGCTCTTTGCCATGGGGCCCCAGACTGTCAGCACATCATTTCTATTAGGGTAGGGTGTAGGGTTAAGCACGATGCACAACCCTAGCTTAGACCCCTCTTCGGGGGCCCCCCTCGCCCGGGGCCCGGGAGGCTGTCAAGAAAGTGCCCCCCGCCCCCCACGTTACGCCACTGGCACACACACGCCACAGCGTTCTACTATTCGCTTGCTGGTAGATTTGGTGTGACCGCCGTGTCAGGATCACTTACGGTGAGCGCTCTCTGGCGGCCAACAGTGACAACACATGTAGACAGATGTGGGTATCGTAGATTTTTGCTCCGTTTCGTATATATATATATATATATATATATATATATATATATATATATATATATATATATATATATATAGACCATAACGAAATTCCATTTGCGTTGATTTCTTTAGAAGGGAATTACCTCTAGGCCTATAATCCGACGTAGGTCATAATCTGGAGCCAATTTTTTCCGACATCGGGGTCTTCAAACGTCACCGTAGTCACATTATATCGATCCCTCTATAGGAATTTTCCTTTAGAAGGCATTGACGTTTAGATATCATACTCTATGCCATTCTCTGACAGCCTGTCTATCAATCTGTCTGCCTGTCTATCAATCTGTCTGTCTGCCTGCCTGCCTGCCTGCCTGCCTGCCTATCAATCTGTCTGTCTGTCTGTATGTATGTATGTCTGTCTGTCTGCCTGTCTGTCAATCTGTCTGTCTGTCTGTCTGTCTGTCTGTCTGTCTGTCTGTCTGTCTGTATGTATGTCTGTCTGTCTGTCTGTCTTCGATATAAAGACGAGCTTTGAACGGAGGTTTGCATTTTCGCGGATCCAATCAGTTGCATGTATCGGCCAATGATCGGATCAAGAAAATTCACATTTCTTGATTCCAAGACGAACAGAATCCAATCGCTTGAATGGATGAACCCGGGATGGCTGTGTACAGATTCAAAGCAGGATTTTACGGATGGAGTTTCTCGCAAACAGGGCGGCGCTAAATGTCAAACATACAGCTTCAAACCGACTAGACCCCCAGTGTACAGTTCCTAAAATTCTTTTATTGTTCGCTAGCAATGCAAGCAAAGAATTTTGACAGACCTAAGATTGTTCAAATAACAGAAAAGTTCCTGCAAATTTTGGAATAGTAAGCTTATTCGCCAAATTTTAAAATATTTCAATATTTGTCGTCTCTTTGTTCATTTATTTACATGTATATAATTCTGCTTCTGTAGTGCGTCGAGCCGGAATCTAAGTCCGCGTGCAAAGCAGACCATTGATTTGTCGATAGGATTCGGCAGAAATTTTCTGGAAAAGAGCACAAATGGACGCCCCTTTAAAGTCCTGTTATCGATGTTGCCACAGATAACCGGTCATATCTGGTTTAGAGATGAACGAATGAGTCGATTCAGCGCATCGTCATTATCTCTCTCTCTCTCTCTCTCTCTCTCTCTCTCTCTCTCTCTCTCTCTCTCTCTCTCTCTCTCTCTCTCTCTCTCTCTCTCTCTCTCTCTAACGCACGCACGCACACACACACATGCACATGCACACACTGATTCCTTTCACGGTCATCCACAGAACCAGGGGCGTAGCCAGGAATTTGATTTGGGAGGGTATAAATAATATATACCTGTAATACCTTAGTCTTGTCTATTGCGCTGAAGAAATTTTGTCTGGTAATAATAATAATAATAATAATAATAATAATAATAATAATAATAATAATAATAATAAATATTTTGTGTGGGTATACATTTTAACTATAATTTCTATAAACCACACAAACCATATAAACCACATATAACCACATGTAAATCACATAAAACACTTTAAGATAGACTGATTTTGAGGGGTATATATACCGATATACCCCCCCCCCGTCGCTACGCCTCTGCACAGAACGAACGATGGATATACGCTTAAAACTCGTGTTTTATTGATCTGAAAGTAGAAATAGGATTACTCTACAACTGACCGAGATTAGACCGATAATATATTGCGCTCTGTCTCTCTCTCTCTGTGTCTGTCTGTCTGTCTGTCTGTCTGTCTCTCTGTCTCTCTCTCTCTCTCTCTCTGTCTGTCTCTCTGTTCTTCTCTCTCTCTCTCTCTTACAATCATTTCTTTTTGCAAATGGTTGGTCAGCCATCGACATTGTGATGTTCGCTAACCTTCGCTTCGAGAATAAAAAGCAATTGAGACGCGGCGCTTTATTTTATAGCGCACTCGACAATGACGGTTTCGTTTCGTCGGGGCGGGTAGGGTGTGGAGGGGGATGAAATGTGGGACCGATGTTATATTTGGCCCCCTATATTATCTGTCATTAGCATAGACAGCCGCAATCCCGTTGCGGTAACATTGATATGCGCATAGAATCGCATCAGTCATGCGAATTACAATCTGAAGTCTGTTTCTCATCTTCTCGTCTCTCAGTCTCTCACAGGCATCGCAGATATAGAACAGATATATACCACTCCAGTTTTCGTGTTGCTTTCCACGGCACAAAAGCCTTTGACAATATATTCGGCGTTGTTATACTCTATAGCATTGGCCAATCACGATCTCTATCCAAAATGCATATTGCTATAAAGACGCTTAGTACCTTTGCTCCAATTTTATTATAGGAACAGCCTATTACAGCGATACAGTGTTTTATCCAGACTCCAGGCCTTTGGGGGTTGGGTTCTTTTTTTTTTTTTTTTTGGGGTTGACTTGGCTGGAGGAAGACACACAGTTCAATGCAAAATTTGTGTAAGTGCTGGGATTTGGGGGGGGATGTTGAGGCTTTGGGGGAAATCCCACCTAACAGGCCTGTATGAAATACTGCCGCGATATAATCATTAATTACTTAATATATTATTCATCCGTCTAAAACTGCAGCTATAATTCCACAGATCATCCAAAGAGTTTTAAGAATAAATTCTAAAAGCAAACCCCAAATATCAGTATATACTATATAGGGTACACCGGAAATTATTACAACCTAATGAAGCTCAAGTTCTTAAAGTATTTATTTGTTTAAAAATCATTTCCTAATTTACACCCGAACTTTTGGCTTAATATTTCATTCAAAGACTCCGTCTAAAATATGCACTACTATAATTTTTCCAAAGTTCACGATAAAGTACTCACTTAACTAAGTGCAAAATGTCCGGGTGATGTACAGGATAAAAATCGACAGCGGCAACAACACGGAGAGTTGCCCGAACGAACGGCGCGGACAAATTATTTCCTTCTACGGTTTTGGACAATAGGCCTGGCGCAATATAAAACACGAACAAAACGTACGCCTGTTCTTCCGTTCCCTGTCGCAAAAGGAACCATTCTGGGAACAGAAATAAATAGAAGTCGTAAAATCGTTCTCGTCTTCTCCCCCCCAATAACCCGGTAGCTTCCCCGTCAAACTTGACGTTCCCAATATCTTGGGTACGATCCACAGGTGGCGATCTTTATTATTGAGGGGTTGACTTCTCTCGACGCCCCCCCACCCCCGATGTCAAAAATTCCCGTCTGAATTGTCTGACTCTGACGACACGGTGGCTTTATCATCGTTCCAAAGCAATATAATTGCAGTTTACTATACTACTTTCCACGAGGTAATGCGTGTAAAGAGAGATCGGGTTCCTATCAAAATGCAATCTGCCATCTTCGGTAGCTCAGTAGCTTCCGGGGTATGCTTTTATCGACAGTTCTGGGGGAGAGAACTCGTGGCAATATCCGGACTGAGGAGAGATTTTAAAACCCAAAATTATTGTTTTCAAAACTTCAGAGAAATTTGTCGAAAATGCAGAAAACTTGAACGTTCCTGTGTGGCGTTTAAACGTGGATCTTAGAAGCGTAGACGACATCGACTCTCAGGAAAATTGTCTATTCGATTCCAGACGAACAAATGTAGGGGTGGGACTGTGGGACAAAATCGTGGAACAAGGAAACTGGCCAAAATTCGGTGAAAGCGCAAACAAACTGGAAAGCTGGGACTGGACATGTAGGGTCGATTTCTGTAGAATGAATTTGAGTTTCTCGTCTGGGCTCTTCCTTTCTTCGAATTTCTTGCACTTTCGGAGATTGGTTGACGAATTAGTGATAGTTTATAACTAATTAATTGAATAATATTCGACTAATATTTGATTTAAAATTTCTCTACACTTGAAATATTAACTCGTTTTAATTGTCCCTTGAAATCCACTCTGCAACTCATTCATCTGTGTAGGCCTACACTTGTTTCAAACAGGGAAGAATTATAGTTTATAGCCCTCCTCCTCCTCCTCCTCATTCTCCTCCTCTCCTCCTCCCTTACAGGTCACGATAGAGATCAGTCAATCTACCAAAGTACAAAATACTTATGCTTGTCTCGTCTCAGTAAATATTTTAACAGCAAAATCAGAGTCGTAGAGCAAAAAGTATATTATTTATATGTATTAAAATTTATATTTAATCATATATATATGACATTTCATTATTGAATTTTACGATAATTTCATTAAGACGGAATTCCCATTTGGCAACGCTTGGATGCAAGATATTTTATGAATGCCCTAATAGGAGATATTAAATAAATATGTTTCATTATTTTAGGACGGTTCAGGAGATGTCACCATTAGTGCGTCCGGTCGTGGGTGTTCCAATTCCCAAAGGATTGCCCCTCGAAACAGACCGATCCCGAAATTTTGACTGTCGTACTCGGGGGTGGAATTACCAATAGAGAACCTCTGCCATGATCGAAGCTGTGAGCCGATCAGACGACCTGGGCTTACAGACCAGAGCCGTTAATCTGGTATTCAAAATTTCAGTTTCACGTCCTAAATGCAGTTTCAAAGAGTTTAACGTTTAGACTACAAGCTCCGTAATCCGGAGCCAGTGAATTTTGTATATTAAATTAAAAATTAAATTAAATCATTCCAAAGCGCCGAAGATCAGACGTGCTGAAACATTTCGCAAAATCTGAAGACACTTTAGCTGGCTGACAGGAAATCCGTTTGGATTAAAGGAAATAATCCATCGTGAAAATGAGGATCGAACCAGTTTAATCAAAAAGCATATTCCTGTGGAATTAGGAATCCTGCGTCTGATAGAGACAGGTGTTGTTTGTTTAAGATCTGACAAACGCTAAGTGACTCATCCAAAAGAACGCCTCAAGACGTAGTTCTGGGACAATAGAACAATGATGGATCTTCAATTGAAAACGGATTTCGTGGTACAAGATGTTTCCTTTAGGTTCACTTAACCAGAGGAACTCAGTCTTTGCTGGATCGAGGGATAAATAATTTGTTTTCATCCGTCCACCATTCGATCGAGGAAATGAGTCCGTGAATAGAGACCGTAGTCGTTCGACGTCAGATGGGTTAGCAAGTGAAAATTCTGAACGTCATCGGCATTAGCAAGTTCAATGAAGCCCATCAATGCTTGATGTTCAGGATATTCATGAACGTTTATCCAAATATAGTGGGCAATTCCGATCCTTGCGGCACTCCAAAATTATGCATTTGCGCGAGTCATAAATGTGCGACCATTCCATAAAACCGAAATTGAGAATCTGAATTTCACAGGCTAATCTCGAATCCAGTTGCGCGCAACTCCATTTTTAGACCTGCTCAGTGCAAGTTCAAGGCGACGAACGAGGAACGTTGGTCTCCTGTATCCTCCGCATTCTCCTCCTCCAGGAGGCAAAGACAGGTCACGACCATTAGAGATCGCATCAATCAATATCATTGTAAATACGCAAGACCGCTGTTTCCGTCTCAGTACTTCCGATAACAGCAATGATCTTTAGGCATTATACCATTTGACGTCATATAGTTTATAAGTTGGTTATTGACCACTCTCTCAGCAGCTTCAAGACGGGAAGATTAGAGACTGGCCGATAGCTGCTTATTTCATCTATTATATATATATACTATTGTGATTGATTTCAAAAGTCCACTGCGGAAATGACATCTTGTGATGCCTAAGGGCGAAGCTAGGCTCTTGCCAATTCAAATCACGACCTTTGAACTTAACTTTGCTGTAAATAGATTACGATTTATGACGTAATTTTTTTCGTGCCCCACAGGACCAGATGTACTTTAATTAAAAGTGCTCTATTTTTATCAATACTGTGTCGGCCAGAAGCAATGTCAGGCTAACTTTTAGCATACAGCGTAACACAGATTATACAGGCTTTCACGTAACTGAGGCGAGTAGCTACCGGGCAAAGAAAGGGGGCAAGGTTCGCCATACTGTCGTTGCAACAGAGGCCTGTGTAAAGCCCTCTTGAAGGCTTACAAATAGACCTATTGGCTGTCTGCACAAGTATAGACCTAAATGCTAATAGATCCGATGAGAACATAGCACCGATGTATGTATATATATAGGCCTAAAGTCGATTATTTTCAGAAAGGCTCACAGCCGTCATTTAAGGAAATAAATGACTGCAGGAACTCCGTGCAAAATGAATCCGTGAACGGGACAGTTGCACGCGCTGGAGACATATTCCAATCGATGATTTTTTGATTCGACAGTGAGTAACGCATCTAGATACACTGTTAGCTGTTTAGATCCGTTTAACTTCAGAACTGCTATTAACATGGAGTCCATGTTATAAGCCATAGGCCTATTAAAAAATAACAGCCAGCTAAGTCCGTATTTAATTTCAGGGTATCATTCTGACAAGTTGGCGCTAAATAATGTCCTTATTTACAGTGGTTCTCACACAGGGCAGATCCTACTGAACCACTCTAGGCCCTGTCATTAATTACATATAATTATTATCTTCTTTTTAACTATTTAGGTTACAGCGTTGGAAGCATGGATACATCTAAGAAACAGCTTGGATATGCAGCTCTCGCTTTGATGCAGATAACCGCTGGAGGCAGCGCAGGTACAGTAGAACTTCGTTATAACCGACTCGGTTATAGCGGATACTCGGTTATATAAAGTACCGCAATGTACGGTCCCGTGTGATGCGCTACCGTATTGGATGATATTGGATATAACGTAATACATTGCACAGACCCACGTATAATGTACGTTTTATGAATACAGTGGAGCCTCCTTATAACGACAACGATTAAGACGATAATCTCGATACGACGCGACGCGACACAGCAGGTGACTGTCCCGACAATTTTCCGCGCATATAGGCCAAGTTACCTAGGTTTCATTGGGGGAGAGGGGGTAAATTTGAAGACGACGACGATGAAATGATGATGATAATAATAATAATAATAATAATAATAATAATAATAATAATAATAATAATAATAATAATAATAATAATAATAATAATAATAATAATAATAATAATAATAATAATAATAATAATAATAATAATAATAATAATAATAATAATAATAATAATAATGACGACGACGACGGATAGTTCTGAAAATGTTCGCTCGCACTTTTTGTTTTAATTTTAATTTTTCGGCGCAGGTTTCGTTGAAGTCTGCCTGATGCACCCGCTGGACCTCATCAAGACGAGGTTTCAGATACAGAGAGGTCCCGACGACCCGACGCGATACACCTCCATGCTGGACTGCGTCAGAAAGATGTACAGGACTGAAGGGTCGGTATTGCACCCTAGTATTTTCTCCCTCCTAACATCTGTTTCAGTTGCTTTAGAATGTTTTCCATTCATCTTAACTTGTATAGGGGTATCCAGTGTTTACCAACAAAGTCCGGTTGCTCCGCCCACTGGTGGGCAGAAACCATAGAAACCATTGTCGTCTATTAATAGACGCCAATGGCAGAAGCAGATTTCTTGCTGGTGGGCATAGATCAGTGACCATAGAGATTGTTCTGGATACTCCTATACGATTACTGTCATTTTATTTTTTATAGCTGAACTCTGTCATTTACCCTTGATCCAGACATTTTGGTATACTATGGCGCACAGTTTAATAATATTAATAATAACAATAATATATTAATAAATAATTAAATAAATTACGGTGCTGCTGTAGATCTGCTCTAGATGACACCTTATTGCATACGTCACAGTGACGTCATCGTCAACCTGTAGGAATTTGCTTAGAAGTTTTTCTGCTGCGCGTTTTATTTTTTCTGCTGGAGACGCGTTTTATAACACAGAAATGCAATATTATTTCACACTCCGCGTTGCGAACAAACCATCCACAATCTATCATTTAAGCGACTGATGAATGATTGATGTTCCGAACGAAATCGATCATCCAAGCATCGTCTCCGAATTCTTTTAGCGCCTTTTTTGTATGCAGTAGCCGGACAGTGGTGTAGCTAATAATTGGTGAAATTTCTTCTGCAGAGCGCTGTCTTTCTACAAAGGCATCCTGCCCCCAATTCTCGCTGAAACACCGAAACGTGCCACTAAGTTCTTTACCTTCGAACAGTACAAGAAGATTTTCCTCTTTGGGGCAGAAAGCCCCACGTTTCTTGTGAGTCAAAAGCGCCATCATCATCATCATCGCCATCATCATCATCATCATCATCATCATCATCATCATCATCATCATCATCATCATCATCATCATCATCATCATCATCATCATCATCATCATCATCATCATCATCATCATCGTCATCATTATCATCAACATCGTCATCAGTGCCATTTTTTGGCCATGCCCGCGGCGTCAGTTGATTGTCGCCCCGGTTCGATTCCTAATCCCAATTGCCAAATTCAATAAGCCAACGTTGACCTAAGTTAAATGTTAACCAGCAACCATTAGCAATACGTTATAGCAGGTCAACTGCTATAACTCGCAAAGGCTGCGAGGACCTCATTACATTTTGACTAGATTTGAAAAAAATGGCCGATCGAATTATTTATAGACCTGAACTAACCTATCAGTGACCAGCCCAACCCTGTCTTGAACGACTGTACTAAATATTGTTTTGGCAACGCGTCTTAGAGATTATGTAATATATTACTGTAGATATGATAGTAACAGGCTTAATTAAGGGCTTAACAAATGAATGTAAAGGTTTTGCAAGCCTTAAATTACTGAAACCTAGTGCCCTAGGGTAGTTTCATGCAGTCACGTGATCTTCGCTGCTTTTATTGATGTTTTCTGCCTTCGGCTGTTCGTTATCTACAGGGTGGCGCAAAAAACCCGGACTATATTAAATGCAAACCTAAATGTGACTAGTCCGTCCGGTTTTTTTGCACCGCCCTGTATTGTGTGTGGCCTGCAGACGCTGACTTTTGCCGGACTGTTCGCCGGTCTAACAGAGGCCGTTGTCATCAATCCTTTCGAGGTTGTCAAAGTCCAGCTGCAGGCCGATCGAAACAGATTCGTTCAGGTATAGGCCTTTATAAAATATAGGGTCAGGATCGTTTTCGGGTCGGGTCCACTAGCGTCGCCACGGGGGCGGAGGCAAATGGGGGCAAGTGCCCCTCCTCTCAACCTGCCCCAGACCACCTACCAGATTCGCGCAAATCCGGTGAGAAAGTTTTATGTGAAGAGGGGGCAGGGGTGGGTAAGGAATCTGATACGCTAGCCCTTTTGCCCCCAACCTAAAATTCCTGGCGACGCCACTGGTCGGGTCAGAAATGTCACTTTTGGGTCGGGTCGGACGGGATCTGAAAGTGAAGCGATATATTGGGGCATATAGTTAATGCGTTCTTTCTTCTTCGAAGCAGTGGATACTTTCGGACGAGGACAGATTCGTCAGTGGAATATTCCACCAGGGGCCGTGGCTGGGGGCGGGCTCTTCTAATCAAGCTGATGGACAATTCCGGATCGGACCGGATCCATTCCCCGGAGATCCGTGCGTCGGTTTTCACGCTCGCTTCCGCCACAAAAAGATGTCCCATCGAAAAAAATCACTTTGAATAAATACCTCATCATCCGATACAAAAAAATCCACGCACGAATAAAACAACTGCCTATCTAGCTTACAAAATCCTACAAATTTCTGCCCAAATGGAACTTTGCGCCACATAATTACGAAAGCTACTTCTTCCAAGTAAGTAAGTAAGTAAAATCTCGTGCAGTTGTATAGCGCTTTCGTGTGTAGAACACACCGCAGTAACTGCTCATTCTTAGACGCTTAATCTAAATTTGAAATAACTGTGGCCAAAAACATCACAAACTACTTAAAACCCAGTTGTTGCTATTATTTATTTATTTATTTATTTATTTATTTATTTATAATCAACGCTTTCGCTTCAGCTAAAATCCAGAAATGTTGCTTTTTATACTGATTACTGTAGGCAGAGTAGGATAAATTTGAAAATAAAATTTGTTTAAATAACAACTCAATGACAGCTAAATAATAAATTATTAGTTGTTAGCTATTTATTTATTTATTTATTTATTTATTTATTTAAACGTAACAGCAACAGTCTGCGTACTCGAAGGCGCGTGAAATCGTAGCCAGAGATGGTCTTGGGTTCCGCGGCTTGAACAAAGGACTGACGTCGACGCTGTTGAGAAACGGGGTCTTCAACATGGTCTACTTCAGCTTCTACCACAATCTGAAACCACTCATTCCAAAGTCCACGGTCTGTCCAAAAATTCGTCGTCGTCATCATCATCATCATCATCATCATCGTCATCATCATCATCATCATCACAGAGGCGTAGCGAGGGTTTCTGATGTCCGGGGACAAGACACGCTAATGGCGCCCTCTTCCGAAATTTCCGAAAATCTGACAAGCAAAAAAAGGTCATCACCACTTATTTCGCTTAGTAAGTTAGTAAGTAAGTAGTAACCTACTAGTAGCAATTGAACCGATTTTGGCGCCTTGGGTCATATGACCCCTGCCCTCTGGCTACGCCTCTGCATCATCATCATCGTCGTCGTCGTCATCATCGTCATCATCATCATCATCATCATCATAATCATCATCATCATCATAAACGTCGACATTAAGTTAATGAGGCTCGATGTAAATTGTTTGCTAGCATTGAATCGATTGCTATGAAGACAGTATAGGCTAATACAGTAGAACTTCGTTATAACGTACTTAGCGAGTCTGTAAAATTTAGTATGCCTACGTTATATTCGATGTACGTTATATCCAATACCATCCAATACGGTATCGCATCCCACGAGACCATACATTGCAATACTTTAGATTTGAACATAGCACACGTTATTATCGAGTCATTGATAACGAAGCTGCACTGTATTTTGTTTGTTCGCTGATTGGTCGCAGTCGGCTAACGTTGACCTAGTTTGGCGGCTTGCGATTGGCTTCTGCGCCGGAACATTCGGGTCGCTGCTAAACATTCCTTTCGATGTGGCAAAAAGTCGGATCCAGGGGCCGCAGCCCCAACCGGGGGTCATCAAATATTCGAAATGTCTATCCACGATCGCCATAGTCTACAAAGAAGAAGGGTAACACTCAGTGGCGTAAACTTGGCGTCAACATTGGGGGATAGAATAACTTTTTAAAAGTTGACCCCCCTCCAGAAATATAAAAATCACCGTCCATTGTGGGGGATATTGCATATTATGGTGGGGACTTAAAATCGCCCATGAAATACGCCTTGCTAAGGAAAAAAGGTAATCCTGATATTTTTATATTTTACCCTCTCTCCAAATACCCTGACAAGCAAAAAAAGGTCATCCGAAATGAGAGAATGTGGATTTGGCGTAATTCTGGCATCAACATCATGGCCCGTGGTAGGATAGAATTTTTACCATATAGCCCAAAACATTGGGGGATAATTGATACTCTGTCCCCCGCCAACTAATTATTCGGGGGGAGGGGGGACAGTCCCCGCCGCATTTAGTTTTTGTGCCAATCGCTAGGTGGATTGATCACGTTTGACTATCGAAATTCATTGCCACTATTAACCCCTTAGCCGTGTATTTAACTGTAACTCAATGTAAAATAGACGGATATATCCGGGATCCCCAGTTAAGGGGTTAATAGCCGGTTGTAACTTGTAGTCTAGCTCTCCGGTTTATTGCGTACTCCTCCGTTTATGCGTGTATGTACCTGTGCGTATGTGTTCCTGTACGTCTAGGCGTTGTTGTTTTTGTTATAGGTTTTTCGCGCTGTACAAAGGTCTTTTGCCTAAAGTGATGAGACTAGGACCGGGTTAGTGTGCTGACAAGAAGAAGTTGCTCATTCGATTAAAACTATTCAAACGCATTGGTTATGATGTAGCCAGTGGCGGCTCCAGGATTTGGCAAGTGGGGGCCGTTGAGGTGGCAACTTCTATTCATGGGGGGAGGGCAACCATTTGTTGTTAGGTATGTAGCATAAAGTATAGGGTCCCAACAGGGGTAGACTACCACTGGGGGGCCAGGTACTCAATAGGGGGCACGGGTCCCCCCCGGACCCTCCTGTGGAGCCGCCACTGGATGTAGCGGGACAATAGTGTGGCAACTCCTCGAACTAACTCTGTAAATTCTAAATGCTGTGGCTATATAAGGCCATTGACATCAGAAACGACAATTTGAAAAGAATTTTGGTAAGGGGGGCCAGACACTTTCGACCTGACAAGTTACAACTTTGGAAAAAAGTTGACCTTTTTTTGCTTGTCAGGGTCTGAGGACAGGCTAGGCCAAGACCAAAGGGGCCATTGCCCAAATGGCCCAATGGTAAATACGCCACTCGGCTTAAGCCTACCCTAGTCTTTAATAAAATCCGCCTATGCCTGTACAGCTGATTTTTCTCGGCATCAGAGATTTCATTTATTGAAAAAATGTACGCCCTGGTAGGCCTAGGCTTCTTTCAATTATGTAGCACCGTTGTATGATAGGCCCTATCGTATTGCATGATAGGGTATTTGTGTTCTCTTTCTTGTAGGTGGAGCTATCATGTTGATCGTATTTGAAACGGTTTATGAAAAACTTCAACTTTGGTTCTCATAGTGACAAGACTACATATGCAGGGTTCGAGTTATCGGGGAGTAGGGTGTTTAATCTCCCTCTGGATGCGTACTACTACTGTGCTAGCCTACTCCCAAAGCGCTATATAAATTTACGAGTTTTTAACATACTTACTTACTGCAAACCGAGAAGCAATGAAGAATTATTGTGTCGTTGAAAGGATTCGATGTTATTTTTTTAACCAAACCACATTCAATCCGATATACTATTACATTATGTAATAATTATAATTGTACTGTCTAACATACAGGAAATACAATAATATTATTGAAATTCCGCAAAATCGAAATAACTTTTCATAAGACAGGACAGAAATATGACGAAATTGATTCTATGTACGACATTAGCCAATTGTAGGTGTTTAGATAGATATTTCAGTGGAATGAAGAAATACTCCAATTATGAATTACATTTTCTTGTGTCCCCATCTTCATTGCGACAAATCTTGCTAGAATTGTCAATATTTTCCGCCTGAATTCTATTCTACAGCGTTCGAAATGCGACACCCCTGCTCAGTGACCTGGCCTTGGTGGAGGGGTAATTGAAGCCTTGGGGGGAATTGAAGCATTGGGGGAAATTGACACTTGGCTGGAGGGGAAGGGACGGAAGACACACAGTTCAATGCAAAATTTGTGTAAGTGCTGGGATTTTCTAAAGGGGGGATGTTGAGGCTTTGGGGGGAGATCCCCCCTAACAGGTCTGTATAAAACACTGCCCCTGCGCCATTTCAAACGACACTGTATGCACAGTCTTTCAAAAATCTACTCTCCGTCATAAAAGTTTCCATAGATTACAAAGCTTTCACACAAGGCAATCAACGCGTAATTCCTCCTTTTTATCAACTCAATCAAATCTATAGCGCCATTATTATTCGTGGCTCATCGGCATTTGGAACGCGCCGCCATATTACTTATCTCTTCGAACACGTCATTGCAGACAGAAACTCTTTCCTGTCTTATAGTCTCGGGCGACATTCGATGGTAGAATGTATTTAAAAGGCAACATGCAATTGAATTGGATGACTACAAACAAAGGAGTTAACAATTACGAACGATAAAATTGTAGGTCATAAATCATAATGCAACTTTATCATAATCCTCGTCTCCTAATTTTAAATCTTAGCAAAACAAAGTAAGTACGTAAATCTCAAACGCATCGAGTGTATAATAAAATTACTAGCGACAACATTGAGACGGTTGACCAAAATGTTCGAAATGTAAACAAACTTCAGTTACATTTGAAATTGTAATTGATATTTTTGAAATGTCTTACGAAAGACGAAGAAAAAGACGAGAAAATTATTGTTCGAATCCTTTGTTCGTTGAATGGCTGACGGAATGGAAAGAAGAAGCGGCCAACAGACAACTTAAAACACAGCACACATACTCCAAGGTTTGTCTAACAACCAGATTATTCATCCGTTGACTTCATTTATCAAGCGCCATTTAAATCACAGGACAGATCAATAGCGACCACTTACTATGTTAATATAAATAGCTGCATTTTCAACTACTTTTTGTATTTCAATATGCGTGACCGACTGGATCATTCGAACAAATCCAGTAAACTGTAAGTAGGCAAGTAACAATCTCGTTGATTTTATATAGCGCTTTCGAAAATAGTAGCTGCTTATACTTAAGCGCTTAGGCTACGTGCAATGGTCGGTATGACCATATTAAACATTAGGTCACTAGTGCCTTTATTATTATTATTATTATTATTATTATTATTATTATTTACGACAATTTATATAACGCAGTAAAATAGCTGGGACTAAAGTCAAGAGCGCTTTACATAGGAGTCATAAAGCCTTTAGTGGCTCATCCCCTCGGTATCAGTCCTGATATCTTGATTTTGACCTTTAGGCTCTTCACAGTCTGAGGAAATACCCATTGACTCTGTATTCAGGAAAGGAATGCAAACTCCTAGAGGGCTTTGGTATGATCCACCTTTCTGATTACTTGTTTTTAAAACTTTAAATTCGTTTCAGCTGTTTTATGATGAATAAATTTCAAAGTACAGTATATAATTAGGGGCTTATACTTATACTTATACAATATACTTATACAATACTTATACTTTGATAACATGGTACTGGTATCTTTAGATTGATCACGATTGATGACATTCTGTTGCAGGTGACAAGATCTGCAAGATGATTGATGACCGACTGGAACAGTACATGACAGATTTAGGTTATTTTCATGTCAACTTTTCCTTATCATCATGTCATAGTTTCTGCCAATTGTCTGATTAATACAAGAATAGATTTCATGTGTAGTGATTTGTGGCACACATTGGGTGTAAAATTGTTCTTAAAATGTTTATATACAGGACAGGGTGGCTAAAAAAACTGGACTAGTCACATTTAGGTTTTCATTTAATATAGTCCGTTTTTTGCGCCACCCTGTAGATAGATTTGGTGTTTAGTTGAGTTTTATGTGTTTGATGCAGGGTCATTTTATTGAGTGAAAAAGACATTTGGACGTGTGAGTTTTTAAAAATGCTTGAAAAAATCCATTTTATTGCCAGGAAGATGGGCCCCAGATCAACATGACCCTGTGTTTAACCCTTAAACCACCAGAACTGGGTATACTAAGTTGCATTGCATATAAGTTACAAAGTATCTTGTTGTTTAAGGGTTAATTACTCCTAAGCACAATGGTAAACCCATCACTGATTTCAGGGCAGCCAGCAAAAGAAATCATCGATGCACACAAGATGTCGGTATCGTCCTCTGATTCATCGAGCAATTCTGCACACTCTTCGAGTAAAGGAACGCGTCCAGTCGCCAAAACAGGGCCGCAGGTCATCAAAAAAGCACACTCTTCCGTCACTTGCATCAGTCTGTGTTCAGGCAGCGAAGATGAAGACAATGCCATCGGCCATGGACCGGTAATGAGAACTTTTAGCTGTGTGAGTGTGCATGTGTGTGCATGCATGTCTGTGTGTGAGTGTGTGTAGCTATGAAAATATTAGGGCTGGTAATGATTAAATTTTTTTTGTTCGAATTAATCGGAAAAATTTTTAAAAGCAAATCGATTAATTCGATTAATTAGGTTAGGGTTAGGGTTAGTTTTAATAAAATGTTTTTCAATTTTCCTTTAAAAATTGACACCGTCATTACTTGTTTTGTTTCAAACCATAGATTTAAATTAAAATCTATTTATTAACGTTTGTTCTTAGAATAATAAAACTAGGGAAAAATAACGTTGTAGAAGAAGCTAAAAACTTTAATAATTAATCCAACTATTAACAATTTTTTAAAAAATAGAAAATATAAAAATATTAAATTTTAATCGAAAATTTAATCGATTAAAGAAAATTTAATCGATTAAAAATTTTAACTATTAATCGGTAGATTAATAGTTAATTTCCGCAGAAGAAAATATCCGATGCTTGTGGGTTTTCTGGAATAAGTTATTTTTCACAAAGCAAAGCCTTGTTCGATACTTGGGTGCATGGAAACTTGCATAGATTGTCTTGTGGAGGTCTTGGGTTAAAAAATGAATGACCAGCTTGTGCTGATTCAGTGCTTGTCATTAACCCTTGTTTACAGAAGGTATGTTCTTGTAATTTTTAAAAACTGTGGTAACGTTGCAAAGTGACATTTTGCTGCAATGATGTTCGTCTTCGTTAGGAAAATGGCCTGGCAGATTTGGGAAGAAGAAAGATGGATGGTGTAACCAGGGTCGCCAGTGGTCGCGAGTACGTTCCGCAGAAGAATTCCGGGGCATATGCACTTCTTGTTACACTCTATCACCATCATAAGGTTAGTTCCTGGAGTTGTGAGTGTTACCTATTTCTCTTTGATCCCAGGTGCTTAGGCACGAAGTTAAGCAGTATTGATTGTGGCTTGGCACTTGGCTGGGTGACCATAGAATAATGGCTTAGGTCACCTGTGTTGCTGCTTGTCATTCAAACCAGAGATATTATAGGGTCACCATTTTTATTCTCCTGACCAGTACAAACTTCTTGTTGTTGATCCCTAAGCTGCTATGGACAATGGCCATAGTTTCAATATTATGATCTTAAATCAATGTGATGATTGGCTGATGGTATTGTTTGAAATGTGCTGTGGGAGTTTCAGCGATTGATTTATATTAAATGTATTCATTTTTGTTATTGAATGTGCAAAATACAAACTATTTTATAATTCTATATCATAAGCAAATGCTCTCTTAATCCTTAAACTGCCAGTAAGTGAATATACTTGGTTACATTGTGTATTGTTACAAAGTATCTGGTGGTATAAGGGTTAATAGATATTTGCTGTTAAGTCAAGATTTGTTTGAAATTCTGGTTTCAGAATAATGGAGAAAATGACTGCTTTATGACAAAGAAGGGGTTGATGTTACAAGCCCAGCCTCTTTCAGGAAAATCCTTTACTATTGTAAGTTCTTTCCTTCATCTGGATGGTTGGATGCTAATTTTTATAGAAATGAAACCGTTGGTTAAGGTTTTTAAAATTGGTTTTAAATTTTTACTGAGATCTTTTCAGTTAGTTCATTGCATTTTATGCTGAGTTGAGAAAGCTTTTGATATTATCTACATTTTTATATTATTATTATTATTATTGTTATTATTATTATTATTATTATTATTATTATTATTATTATTATATAGTTCTTCATCTTATGGCAGTGTTGTCATGCGTTTAGTACCCGAGAAATGAATTTGAGTTTCTGTTCAACTTAATTTTTTTGATTGGATCAAAATTTTTATACAGAATTCATTTGAATGGAGTATTATTTTCCGTAGCCAGATCCCGGGTCTTTCTACACCGCTTGGTCGTCAATGGGGACTCTTCTGAAAAAAGAACTGGTAACAAGACAAAGTAGTCCTGCTCAGTACGTTTTCTGGATACTGATTTCTTGATTAAATAACACAGGACTTTAAAAAGTCAATTTGAGTTTGTAACTTGCTATCTTCTTGAGCACATAATCTTAAATTTTGTAATATCTTGCATTCATCTTTTCTACCTGTTGTCTAATTACGGTGATAATATAGAAAAACCAGAGGGGAAATTATCTAAAGGAAGACCAAAAAGACGATGGGTGGATGGATCGAAAGAGGGTCTGAACATGGCAGAACGCAATCTCAACGGAAAAACTGACGGAAGACACCGATTGACCTTGGAAGAAATAGCAAAGGACAGAGAACTTTGGAGAGATGTCATGGAAAAGTCAATAGCTGGACACAGCTGGAGGACAAAGACCTGACCTGACTTGATAGAGAAACACTGATTTAGCATATGTCAGCCTATACTTGATGAAATCCATTTTGATTTCATTTTGCAATATTATTTATACTATTGGTTATTTTCTTGAGCAAATGATTTTACTATTTACGTGGCATCCAATGTGTTTTTCTTCTCAGATACAGGATTACTGCATCGGGTGCCGACCTTGCTCATTGGTTGATAATGGCGGATGAGACTACTGCATCACGAGGATCTGCTCACGAGTCTCAGAAACGTAAAGAAACCGATCACGATGATCAGAAGAACGGCAAGAAAGTCAAGCCTGCTGTCGATCTCACATCAAGCTCTATTGCCGCTGCAGACTTCTCGGCTAATGATTTCAACGATGGAGCTTCGACTTCTGCAGCGGAACGACAGAGTCTTTTCCCAAATCAGCGGCGTCAAAAGTTCTTGTGCAGCGGTGCAACAACGCTGGACGAAGAGGAAGAAATTTTGCCCGATATTGCAGAGGAATTGAACTGTCGCGATTCAACTTCACGAAGTCCATCGTCGAAAGATTTTCAAAAGGATTCATCTCATGGGTACAATGCACCCACCACACACACACACACACACACACACACACACACTCACACACATACATAAACACACACATAACATATACACCTACGCACTTGTATATAAGCACTAGCTGCCGATGAATAAATCATTTAATTTGTGGTTAGTGACTTTTTGTGATGTTTGCCCCAATGTAAATTTACAGGAACTCTATCGTGCGGCTTTACAGGTTTTTTAGTGCCTAGTTTCTACCGTGTGTTGCCTGAATTTAGTGTTTTTGTACGATCGGGCAGCATTATTTGTAAGAATATGTTTGGAAATTGTTAATTTGGCAAAAAATTTTGATTTGCAAACTCAAATTGTGCCAATAATATGTTTTATTTTAGCTTCCTGTTTGCTTACGTCGATGAAGCAGGGGAAGAAGTCCTATGCAAAGACAAGGCTGTCGTGTGTGTGGACGGTAAGGGTTAGAGGTCAATCGTTTTTCTATGTAGGTAAGTAAGTAAGTAAGACGAAATGTCTTTAGCGCTGCCCGAAAGCTTGGCGCAGTGCACCAGCTTATTCACGGGCGCTCAAATATACTGGTGCCGCATAACTGTTTCATTGTTTTCATATTTTAGCTATTTAGGTTAGAATTTAATCATTCAGTTGTGGTTTATATGGAGCTTTGTTAACCATTGTTTTCTGTGTTATTTTTCTGTGTTATCTCAGATGAGATTTCTGTTGGTTTTCTCATAAAAACTAAATATGAAGATCTTCTTTGTCAGGGAAAAGATACAAACTGGATAACACAAGGTGAGAATCCAGCAAACGGATATCTTTATATTATTTAACGGATATCTTTATATTATTTATTTTGCTTTTATGCGCTCAGTTAAAAAAATAAGACAATCTTTATAATTTATGCGCTGACAAATTTTTCCAACTGATTGAATAAAATCTGGTCTTTTCTTCAGTCATGATTATGCTGTTTGAAGTTAGAAAATTTCTCTGCAGTTATAGGATTTGGACAGTTGAAGAACAAGGCAGCGGTATTAAAGTACAGTAGAGTTTATCGTCTTGGTTTATGTGAATTTGATTGTAGGTCCATTTGCGATGGGTTTGTGTGTGCATATTTGGGCGATGAGGATGCCCCTTCTGTCGCAACTGTTCTCTGGACAAACAAACCAACCAATGTACCAACGGGAAAAGGTGATCGTTACTTATGTGATTACCGTATTCATTAGTTTTGTGGCTATTGGCATCATAACCATGCGTGAGTGATTTACAAAAAAACTAGAAAATTTTTAATGTATTTTGGGATCTAACTGTGAGGCTGGCCAGTTCATTGACTATTGGATTATTGCACTGTGGTGAAGTCACAGTGTAAATCAATGTATATTAATTCCTTGTTTGAGCACAGTTATTATTGGAATGGAATTTTTGGAGTTGTGCGTTAAATGTGCAGAAACTTTCGACATACCTTGCACTTACATGTGTCGGTCGATCGAAAATGTTTTAGGTTTGAGTTGTGCTGCCGCTGTTGATTGTGAGAAGACATCGATGGTTCAAAATGTTGAACCTGAACGGGCGTCGAGTGTTCACAGCAAGAAGGCACGACCGAAATTTTCTTTCAAGTCACGAGCAGACATCGACAAAGCCAGGATATTCGGCGTGGTGATTTGGACGGAGGATCGAACTTGAACGTCGGGAATATTTCTAATCCAATTCATGTTGCTCGTAGACCTTTGCCGCCTGAGTCTCTTGTGAGAACTAATCAAGAAGATGGTCAGAGTTCAAATTCCCAGCTATCGGTAGCTTCATCCACAGGTCAAAGTTCAAATTCCCAGCTGTCGTTAGCTTCATCCACAGAACTTCACGAACCAGACTTCATTTTTCCGGCAGGAACGTTCGACTTCATACTCTACGTTGACAATCATGAATATTTCCAGTGAGTAAGACCTCTTGCTAATGCTTTAGATCTATTAAGGATATAAACTTGTAATATATTGGCTGTGTTCTCATTTAAAGTGAAATTGTTCCTTTTGTTTGTGTAGTTTTAAGTTGGGTGTGTTATTTGACTTGGTGAGATAGCTGTTTGGAAAACCAGAGTTATTTAGGTTTTGCTAATAGTTAAAATCTAACAGAAATCTCATAAATCGATTTGACAAAACCCTCTTGAAGTGCTTTTTAACAAGCATTTGAGTGTCGCTGACAATTTTGCTCACTAATCCAGCACGCCAGGCGCCTTGGTTGTGTTCAAACTAGAAATGAAGGCGAATGTAGCGCAAATATACCAATTTTAAGTTTTGTCAGTTTGTGGTAACTTCTTCTTGTGTTCTGTTGAATTCATAGAGGAACTAACTACAATGAAGAGATGCTGATCAAGGAATTGGACAGAAATGGCGTCCGTTATAAAGTCACGAATCTTCAGCTTGGTGACTTCTTGTGGGTTGCAAAAAGTCAAATGGGTAGGTCCGGTGTGGGTGTTGTGGAAATGAAAAAAGTTCCCTCACCTCGGATTGCACGATTTTTCCGAAAATCCTGCAGAATTTTTTTAGCATTGGCCAATCAAATTCCATTGATTTCCTTCAAATTCTTCTTGCTCACCGGATTACTGATATGCATGCTTGTTTCAAGGTGAGGTGGTCAAATCTTGACCATTTGCCCCTTTAACAGTTACATAAAGTCCTCATTAATTATCTAGTAGGTTAATAAAAAATGTCATTGTATGTGCATTAATGATATATGTGGTTAAAATTGTTGGCTTTTTCTTTGCGGTTTAGATTGCGGAGATGCTGGAAATGGAACTGCCACGCTGGTTTTGGATTACATCGTCGAAAGGAAGCGCATGGACGACTTGGCAAGCAGTATCATTGATGGGAGGTTCAAAGAACAGAAGGTTAGTTCATGTTTAGTGCATCGAGAACTTGCTGATTTCACGTGTAGCATTTAACGCCATGAATTTCTGGACGTGTGTCGCATCCAATTTAGACAGTGATGAATGTTTTAAGAGATGCATAAGAGGTGTAGTGAAAATCGGGTTTGACTTTTTATAAACATGAAGCAGGCCTTTTTGCTCATTAACCCCTTTACCGGCCGTGACGCACATATGCATCCATTTTACATTACATTACAAATAAATGGCTGGTAAAGGGGTTAACTCTTCTGTGTAGGACAAATTTGTTTATTATCAGCATCGATATTAGGAATTTTAGTGGGGGTTGCATTGGACCTGACATGGATAAGGTAGGAGAACATGCTTTATGAGTTAGCATCAGAGTCATCTCTATTTGCTGTTTTGATTTTATTGATATGCTTTTATTGGTTTAATTTTTTAATCTTATTATTTAATTTCTTATGGTTTTGGTCGATTTGAATCTGTGCTATGACCCTGGTTGGTTAATAGTTTCGTCTTCGTTCGTGCGGAATTTCGAACCCGATTTACCTGGTCGAGAATTACGGGTCGATGCAGCACTTCAGCATTCCTGAAGATTCACTTAATCAGGCGATCGTTAATACTCAGGTACCAGAGATGACGTTTTAATTAACCCCTTAACTGGGGATCTTGGATATATCCGTTCATTTTACATTGAGTTACAGTTAAATACACGGTTAAGGGGTTAATTGATTCACATTCACGATGTTTAATATTTGTCAGACTATTCTGTCCGTTATTACATAGCATTGACCTTTGTGAACTGATGCACTCTGACCTTATGACCTTTGAACTTTGTTAACTTTGATACTCATTTGCAGGTAATCGAAGGTTTCTTCGTGAAGAGAACGAGAAATACGAAAGAGACATCTTCTTATCTCACCCTAATGACGAGATATCTCGAAAGTATCTACAAAGTTAGTTGAAAGAAATTAATGTCTTATCTATTCTGTGTTTTGATATCAGTAAATTCAACCATAAAATCACTTATTTCTATTGAAAAACCATGTAAAGGTACTTCCTGCTAACTGACAACTTTATGTTTAAATTCTATGCATAGAGTTTGTTTTTCATAATTTTTCAACTAACCCACTAGTAACTGGCTATTGACTGGCCAATACCATGTGAACTGTTTTATTAACTAGAGGCACCAAATTTTTAGTTTTTTAGATTGTACTGAGACATTGGCTAATATTCATGCAGTTTGCTGTTGTTGATTTTACAACAAGATTCATGTAGATCCTGTGTTGTTTCAGAATAAAACTCTGTATGGTTATCGACGCCAGTTTAAACACGGACAGGTACCAACGGATGGAAACGAAGAGAAATTGATGGTCTTTGATGCTTTCAATGATGCTTCAGCGAAAACCAGAGTAAGAAGTCACTGGGATATTCTCAGCATGATGAGTTTTTCTAAATTGTCTTGAATTTCATACTAGCTAATTGATGGATTGACAAAACTTGGAACTACTGTAGATCCTGGTCAGGTATTTTGAGTTGAATTTAGATCTTTGTGTGAGTTGTTTTCTGCGTATTGCTGTTTCGGGTCCATCCATATATTACGTACACACTGAATGGGAGAGGGGATGGGTTTAGGAGATTTTGCGTTTGTACGGTGTGCAAACGGGGCGGGGGGAGTGAAAATACGCCTTTTGCATACGTACTATATGGATGATCCCTTTGTTTTGTTTTTTTGAAGGCTTTGACAGTTTCCGAAATGTTTGGCAAACATTTGATGCAGCTGCACGGTCTTACCGCAGAGAAGGCAACAGCAGTTCTCCAGCTTTACCCAACTCCGAGCTCGTATGTTGACTCTTAACCCTTTCGCGCTCATATGGCCGATATTTCGGCTTCATGACCTGTTCGTTATACGGGTTGCCTCGGTCAATGGGTTAATCTGCCTCGTTCTAATGACGTTGTTTGGTGTTCGACCTCCAAAGCATGGACAGTGCTGCCACTGTAGAACTATTATTGTATAAGTTGTGGGTAAATCGCTTGGATTTTAAAGCCTAGCTAACTATGCAGTGTTTTATACAGGCTTGTTAGGAGAGGAGATTTCCCCCCCCCAAACCTCAAATCCCCCCCCCCCAATCCCAGCACTTACACAAATTTTGCATTGAACTGTGTCTTTTCCCCCAACCAAGTCGATTCCCCCCCCCTCCAAAGGCCTGGAGTCTGGATAAAACACTGTAAAATTACGTCAAATGTGACTTGATAGTCGAAATGCAAAGAATGGTTATTTTTTATTTCTGTGTGTAGTCTTTACGAAGCGTATTGTAAGTGTAACAGTGAAAAGGAACGGGACGAAATGCTGGTTAACGTCAAATACGGAATGACTAAAAGGTTGGATACTGTAGCATTTATTTGTCTGTCTGAAGTTTTGCAGAATTTTTGTATGGCAGGCAGATTTCTTCTGTATTGTTGATGAAAATGATTACTTAATTATCAGGTCATAATTGGAAAATCGGAAATGTCTTAACTAGGCCTGACCAGGGGTATCATGCAGCCATCAACTGATACCAGATGCATTACTAAAGTGGCACTATAGAAGTTCTTCAGTCAGTTAATAAGGAGGAGAATGTTCATATACATTTTTTCATATAACAGCCATTTTGTATTTTTTTCTGCCATGTATCTGTCCTTTTAGTATTTCTTACTGCAGTAAGTGATTTAAAAATGCCTTTTCACAAGGGATATTGTTACACCCTCCAACCCCCCCCCCTCGCCCCAATGTGAGACCGACACTTCCAACACCCCAACCCCCCCAATTTCATCTATGGGATGACCTTTTTTGCTTGTCAGATTTTTTGGGCAGAGGACCCCCAGAATTTACCGACCCCCTCCCCCCCAAATTGATAATCCTAGAATTTAGAAATCCACCTTGCTTTTCACTGGCTGAACTTAAAGTTGGTTTTTATTATTTGTTTTTGTTATCTCAATCTGATTCAAATTCTTTATTCAAAATTTTTCGACGACTTTGCAGAAATATCGGCAAACAGACGAGCAAGTCGATCGCCGCTTTGTATTACACGTTGGGACAGCTGAAGTGAACTTGGCAAAAGAACAATATTGTCAAAGACAAGGAGAAAAGTGCCTCTTGCCGTTTGAAAGCAGCAACCTGTGTGTCTCCACCTCAGATTTTAAGACAAACTTGAAATGATCAAATCAAACATCTACTGTACCTTGATGGCTATGTTGCTCCCAATGCTAATGACCAGTGTTTATTCTAGGCCTTTTCTGGGGGGGGGGATACCACCAAGTTTGAATTCCCCCCTCCAAAATAACATCCAAGAGGGAAGGGGGTTGGATTTAGGAGATTTTGTGTATGAGTAGTATGACCTCAATGTCTGTTTCCCCAAATTTTAAACTCCCCCCATGTCTAGGTGGCTAGAATAAACACTGCTATTGACGCATCATGTCCCCTGGTGATCTTGTAATCTCTCTGTGACTAATATGCTAACTTTTTATAGCACAGAAAGCAGTTATATATATAGTTTTCAAACTGGTAAGGGTCCATCCAAGGGTTAAGAGGGTTGGATTTAGGAGATTTTGTGTATGTACGGTATGCAAAGAAGGGGGAGGGGTTGAAAATATAAATATGCCTTATTGCGTACGTATACTGTACTATGTTAGCATGATGAATTGACTGACGTCAGCATGTTCTTCAGGAAGTATAAAGACTGCATAAGCTATTGAGCTCAATGACCACTCCTCCCCACCACAGTATTATTATTATTATTATTATTATTATTATTATTATTACATTTTTACAAGTTTATTGTAGTACATTGTATATTCGCTATCAGAGTTATCAATTGTCTTTAATTATAGTCCCTGGTTATTTGCATTGGTGGGCGGTAGGGGTAGCGGCTTCCTTTCCCCAAATTCGACAAAACCGTTTTCCTCGTGTGTGTCCAGCTAAAGGGGCCATAGACTGATGCCAGTGGCGGTTCTAACCAAATAAAACTTTGGGGTAAGTCCTAGTCTGTGACCGAAAATTCCTGCATTCTGGTCAGTGGTTTAGCAAGGGTTGGCAGCGCTCGGGGGGGGGCGAAGTCTACATAATATTGCGCCCCTAATTCAGGAAAAAGTCTGATGAGGCAAATAGGTCAATAAAAGGTCATGAGCGCCTCAAAATGGGTGACACGCGCTATTTAGAGAGAACATTGAGAAAATTACTTTTGGCGCATCATAGACCAGTTCGCTTCAGTAAAAGCAAGAAAAGGGGCTGTCCATTAATTATGTCAACAATTTTTGGGAAATTTTTGACCCCCTCCTTGTCAACAACTGTCAACTTTCAGTTAACCTTCCCCCCATAATTACGTCAAAAACTTTTGACCCCCCCCCCATATCAATGACAGGTCCCAATAACAAGGTTAATATTTTTGTGATGATGACCATTTTTTCTCTTTTTTGCTTGTCAAGTGTCAAAATGTGATGGTTATGACCTTTTTGCCATGTTTTTTCCATTATAATAAGTAGTATTCCATGAAATTTACTAGTTTTTGATTATTTGTAAAAAGTGAAATTGTTGACGTCAACTTCTCTTGACCCCTTCCTACCCCCTGTCAACAACTGTCAAACTTTTTCAAACCCCCTCCCCCTAAATTGTTGACGTAATTAATGGACAGCCCCAAAAGTACATTTGCACTGTTTTCATCTTGCGTCAATAAAATGTCACGAATTGTTGGTTAAAGATTTGTTAGCCTGATAGTTTAATTTTTGACCCCCTTGCCATGGGCGACGAATACCATAGGTACGCCGCTGTCTGGTCGGGTTTTTTGTTGGCGGATACGCCACCAGTCGGCGTTTTCGTTCACCAAACGAAGCCGCCTGTCTGTCTGTCTGTCTCTCTGTCTGTGTGAAACCTTCAACGTCTGATCGATTTGGATTCTGACAGAAGTTATCTTTAGGCGTGGCAGTTGGAGGACACATAGCCTATCATCCCAACTCTGCCATCGTCGTCAACGCATCGAATTCTGAATGTTAAGAAATAATTTATCGTAGATCTCTGTCTAAAGGTAAGCTTGCTTTCATTTGAGAGATATTTTACTTTCACTTTTTTTTAGAGGAAGCGATACGTTAAATCTCTTAATTAATATGCGAGCTTAGATTGTCAATCCTTAACAGTTATAACTAGGCCAATCGTACACAAACTAATCACGTGGCTGTGTGCATTGTTTTGACGCTTTGTTTCTGGAAGAACATTGTAACCAGAGACGTCATTTCACTGTTTTTCAGGGGCAAGACACTTTCGACCTGACAAGTTTGCGAAAAAGCTGACGACCTTTTTCTTTCTTTTTTTGCTTGTCAGTCATTTGTTTACGATTAGTTACTTCAGATTACTCAACATCAAGCACTCCTTCTTTAGGGGCTGCTGACCTTTTTTTATTGCTTTTATTGCTTTTCTTTCAGTGTATTTTTACCTATTTAGCCAGCCAATTGGCATGTAAAAACTAAATAACACAAACATTGGCGAAAAATTTTTTCCCTAAAAATCAGGGGGGGGGGTAAATGCCCTCTGCCCCCTGCCCCCTCCAAATGACGTCCCTGATTGTAACAGTTTGTATATTTCAGATAATTGAATAATAGGCGCTACTTAACAATTGTATTCAAGATACATAAAGTACGCCAACAGCTTGATTTTGCCAATAAATGTACACGTAGAATCATTATCAATAAGCGTCATCATCCTTTTCCCCTCTTTCCTTCAATAGTTGGAGATAAGGTGACATCGTGAATCAAGCATTTCCAGTCAGTTCTTTCTTTTGATGATTTTGTTGTTGCTGCTGTTGCTGCTGCTGCTGCTGCTGCTGCTGCTGTTAGGCTATAGTCATTCCAGTCCATTCTTCTACTGTATATTGTCCATCCATCGTCTGTTTGTTCGACCTCTTTTTCTTTTACCTGACACGATACCTTGTTCAACTGTTTGTTGTAGGTTATCTTTGATGTTTCTTTGTTTGTATGTGACTGAAATATGTCAGTATGTGTCCTTCGCATAGGCCTATATGAAAATTTTCGTTTGGTAAAATATTAGAATACGCTTTCTGAATTATAGTAATGCTATTGTGGAGTCAACAAATCGCAATTTTTACGATCATATAGTGATTTTCGCTGCGAATTATGGAAGTCAATACAAAGAGTTGAAGATGATGAGCAACTCGGTTGAAGATTAATAATATTCATTTCAAGTCCCGCGATTTTGTTGAAATATTGAAAATAAGTCTTAGGCCTACATAAATTAATGATTGGCCTAGTAGCCTAAGCCTACAGGTCGAAATACGGATAGTAGATAGTCAGATAGATACAGGCCATGAAAACTGTATCCACTTGGCGACTTTTTAGGAAGAAATAGAACTGCGAGGGATTTCAGATTTATTGTCCGCGAAGTTTAGACCTATTTTGTAAATTAGAGAATTCAATGCCAGATTAAGAATAGGTTCAGATCTCTCAAACATTCCTAGAGTTGATTAATTATAATTAAAATTAAAATTAATTATTAATTATTATTAATAGGCCTATTGTGCGCAGCGTAACGCAGCGCAGCAAGTCGCTTTTGTTGAAATGCTTCAAGCCTTGGGTAAGTTGGGTAGGTCGTAGTCCATATCCTTGGTGGAGGCTTTTTAAACCTAGATATTTTTGGATGTAGGCCTATGCCGACAAGTGACGGATTTTATGAAAACCAGCAAAGCTCAAATAGAGAGCATTGACCTTTGCGAAGGAAAAGACGTGTTTGAAATTCTTTCGCTTTCATTTTTTAGTGGGGGTGATCGACTGTAAACAGTTGGATACCGAGGGAACTCGTCAGGGTACCAGACGCACCCGGGGGCAGGGAGGGTGTCATGGTCAGACCCGCAAATTTTAAAACCTAGCGCAGCCGCTGATCGTCAAGATATATAATAAAGCCCCGGAAAAAAACTGGCAGATAAGATAAAGAGAAAAGGAGACAGACAGAGAGAGACAGATAGCGAGAATTACAGCGACTTACAAACGAAACTTCGCCGTCATCTCTGGAGAGAAATACGCGGACCGTGGGGTGGGGTGGGGTGGGGTGGGGTGAGGAGGGGGCGACAGGGCCGGCGTTGCCTCGCGCTGCTGCTGCTGCTGCTGTTGTTGCGTTGCATTTCAAGAGCGAGCAACGGTTGCCCGGAAATTTATATGCGCTCCGGTATCGACGAACTCGTCCCGTATTCCCTCGATCACGTGCAAGACCATCTGTGGTCCATCGTCCCTAGTCACAAGACGGTCTCTGCCACGTGGCATCATGTGTCCCAACCCCAACCCCAACCCCAACCTCTCGCATCCTTTCCTCCTACTCTCAACCACACCCCCACCCCCGCCGCCTTCGATCGCCTCTTCAGTTATTATGACTGGCTCTTCCCGACAATGATCATCCTCCCTTTAATTCTTCCGTTGTTCTTTCCGATTCGAATCTGCGCCGATATCTCTCCGCGTTTTTAATCTGTCCGTCCTTCCGTCCGTCCACTTGCCTGTTTGCTTCTCTATCTGTCCGTCGGCCTACCTGCCTGTCTCTCTGTGCATGTCTGTCTGCCTGTATGTCTGTTTGTTTGGCTCTGTCTATACGTCTTTCGCAACGGCAAACGGTCAGCATTGCTGTCTCGCTATAACGAAGTTCTACTGTATTTATTTCCATCAGTTCTTCTGACACAGTACAGTGGGAACAACGTTAAACGGACTCGGAAAAAGGTCAGTTGGGCGATTTTGGTTCGAAAATGGCGGTTTAACTCGCTTTTTCTGTCCAATTGTTTTCTTTGAGATTCGCTGCATGTGCAATTCTGCATCCATCAAAATGGTCCTCTGACCTCAAAACTGCTGTCCGCTGGTTCCACGACCTTGAATCCGTCGTCGCCGACCCCACAACAACAACAACAACAACAACAACAACAACAACAACAACAACAACATGGAACCAGTCCGATTTCACCTGTTCACCAAAGAATCGATAGCGAAAATCGAACAGCTGATAGCGGAAAAGAAGGAGGCCAAGGAACTGGCGAAAAAGAAGGAGGCCGAGGAGGGACCCGGCCCGCAGGACGACAAGAGCGAGGAGGACAAACCGAAGCCCAACCCCGCCCTCGAGGCCGGCAAACCGCTTCCGAAGCTGATGGACGACTTTCCGCCGGAACTTTTTGGAAAACCAATCGAAGAGATCGACGAATTCTACGGCCCTAGAAACGTCAGTGATAACTAATTATAATCTATTATATAATTATACAAGGTGGCGCAAAAAACCGGACTATATTAAATGCAAACCTAAATGTGACTAGTCCGGTTTTTTGCGCCACCCTGTATGTGTATGTTAGTGATTAATATTATATATATATGACTTAACTTTGAGATGGTCGGTTCTAATTGTTAAAATATATAATTAATTGATTTAGGAGTTTTCGTTATGTTTAGACTTTTGTAGTGGTGGCACGAGACAAGGCAATTTTCCGGTTCAGTGCACACACCGCCTTCTTCCTCCTGAGTCCTTTCAATCCCGTCCGGAGAACAGCCATTGTCATCCTCACTCATCCATATCCTTTTCTTCCAAATGCGCTAACGGCAAACGTGTCTTAGTTTTGACGCTTCGGCGGAATAATTTTTATGTCATGTTAATTCGCGACGCTGTAACGGACAGAATTGTGACTACAATTATCATTCTGAAGCGACCATCGAGTCGACTGACTGACTGACTGACTCACTCACTGACTCACTCACTCACTGACTGACTCACTCACTCACTCACTCACTCACTGACAGTGTGGCTAACATAGACCGATTCCTAGTTGCAAATTAATTACAGCATGCAAATATCGAAGGTAACAAGATATAGTTATTTTGAAATTGTTTGTCCCTGCTATTGAAAGACAAACCTTTGCTTATCACGTGGTCGGAATTTGTGTGCTATCTACATGGTCTTTCATTTATGCCCATCTCAATGACATTTTAAATTGCGTACAGTATGTACAGGGTGGCGCAAAAATACCGGACTGTATTAAATGCCACCCTAAATGTAACTAGTCCGGTTTTTTGCGCCACCCTGTATTTATCATATTTCATATGCATGCATGCGATGTGAGTTGGATTTTCTTAACCAGCGTCGCAAGCTGTTTAGCTTGTTCGTTATGGTCGTTATACTTGTCAACTGTGGTTTCATGGCCAGCAACGCTGAGGTTCCCAACTCCGAGTGAGCTGAATCAATAGAAAATACAGTAGAACTTCGTTATAACGGACTCGATTATAACGTATGCTCGGTTATAAAGTACCGCAATGTACGGTCCCGTGTGATGCGCTATCGTATTGGACGGTATTGGATATAGCGTACCTCTGATATAGCGTACTAATTTTTACAGACTACTAAGTACTGACGTTATAACGAAGTTCTACTCTTATTTTCAATGTCATCTACATAATTATATGATTATATCAAGATTCGTCTGTAACTCATGAGCCTCTTTAGGCATTGTTCTTGTTGACAATGGTGAAGCAGACAGATGGGGGGGGGTGACTGAGGAGGAAACTTAAAATCATCAGACATTCTCAAAGAATTCTCCAAAGAATTCTCCAAATTGTCCATACTGTATTAAAGAATAGGACCTAGTCTGTTCACACATCGTACCGCACTGTCTGTCATTCTTCCACAGTTCGAGCACCCCCTCCTGGACCCAGCGGGTCTAAATTTTGGACCAGTGGCGTAGCCATGGTTTCAGAATAATGGGCACATCAACATTTCGTTTTATAAGCTCTTGGCGCATCGATTCTGTTCCAATCACCCCACCTACCCCTACCCCCCATCCCCGAAAAATTCTCAACGGGTTTAGGCAAAAATCTCACGACTGATTGGCTCTCCGTGCCCCCACCCCACCCCACCTCCACCCCCGGTGGTTACGCCAATGTTTAGTATGCTCGGAATTTAACTACTAGTGCGCTGTATCCACTGTGGTTTCATGTGTCGGGTTTCTATAGGGAGATTTTCACGTTTATCTACACGCTGGAAGGACTGACGAAGATGTTGGCTCGAGGCTTCATCTTGGCAGACTTCACTTATCTGCGCGACGCTTGGAATTGGCTCGACTTCGTCGTCGTAGCTTTGGCGTGAGTAGCAGGGGCGTAGCCAGGAATTTGATTTTTTTGGGGGGTATAATGCGATTTGGGGGGTATAAATCATTTTTAAAAGCTTTGAAAATCTTAAAAATGCATTAAAAACTCCAAGGTAGCCTGATTTTTCCGGGGTATATATACAGATATAAACCCCCTCGTCGCTACGCCCCTGGTGAGTAGCCATACAGAGATTGTCCTGTAATCCAGCTTTGTTCCTTCTTATCACTTGATTCCGACCCCACGCCGAGTGAAAAAACTTTACCTAGATTTCAGAACAATCCAGAGATACTGCATGGCAAAAGTCTTCTATGCCCCGGTGTACATATAGGAGGTTATAAAAATACTTACAAACAACGATAAAATAATGTTAAGCTTTTGAACCGATAGATAGATAGGGGCCTAGCCCAGTTTGTTAGCCCGTCAAACATCGAAATCATTTTTCTGGAATTCATTATTTAGCGCTTGAATGCTGCATTCGGAAAAAAAGAATTTACTTTAGTTTGCCAACCCGTGGAACTTCAGCCGTAACTGGATCTATGTACAATTGTACATAATTATAGTAAGTGTGGTTGTTACCATAGGTACATTACGATGGCCATCCCGCTGGGAAACCTCGCCGCTCTGCGAACCTTTCGTGTTCTCAGAGCACTGAAGACAGTTGCCGTTGTACCTGGTGGGAAGAACCTCTCGTCTATTCTGATTATGTCAAGAAATTATAATTATACAGCGCCAGTTTACAATAATTATTCTGCTTCAGTCCTTGAATCAATTATCGCTATACAGATTTTGACATATTTAGTTATAATAATAATAATAATAATAATAATAATAATAATAATAATAATAATAATTAGTAGTAGTAGTAGTAGTAATATAGTAGTAGTAGTAGTAGTAGTAGTAGTAGTAGTAGTAGTAGTAGTAGTAGTAGTAGTAGTAGTAGTAGTAGTAGTAGTAGTAGTAGTAGTAGTAGTAGTAGTAGTAGTAGTAGTAGTAGTAGTATAGTAGTATAGTAGCAGTAGCAGTATTAGGAGCTGCTACATGACTTAATGTACACTGTAGATGATTTTGCTGCAACAAAATGGCGCCAATAAAAATTAATATGCTAATGATTTGCGACACGTTGCCAGAGTAAAAACTTTACGCAAATTGCGATGTAAACTTGGTTTAGCGTAACTGCGTAGGCTATACGCCTATACGGTGCTCGTCCGTACTGTATATGTACAGCTAATTGTGCAGATCACGTGACAGGAAGTGCAATGTACAGGTCTGAAGACCATCATCGGGGCTCTCATGGAAGCGGTGAGGCGTCTTCGTGACGTCATCATCCTCACCGTTTTCGTTCTGTCGATATTCGCTCTGATCGGTCTGCAGATCTACCAGGGAACGCTCAAACAGAAGTGCATCCTCAAACCCGGAAACATAACGAAGGCGGAACTGGAGGCACACCGCGCCAACGAAAGTACGTGTGTGTGTGTGTGCGTGTGTGCATGGGCGCCCACGGAAATTTTCCCAGGGGCTGGCAAAACACATTTTAACACAATGGTCACGCGGTTGATGTTTTAGCAAGGTCTTCAAATTTCAACGCGAAATAGTTGTATTTGCATTTGCCAGGGCGATGTGGTGGTGCCCCTCTTGCCCTAAAGAGGGGGCCGCCCATGTGGTTGTGTGTGTGTGTTTGTATGTGTACAGTAATATAATATCGCATTATCTTGAATATTTTCAAATGTAAAAAGATATTAAAATTATTTTATTCAGAAATGTACAGTAGAACTTCGTTATAACGTATTTAGCTGGTCTGTAAAATTCAGTACGTTATATATTTATATACATATATATATATATGTATACATGTATAATGTATTTCTTTTAATAGCCTGTGCTATACGGCAGCGCATCACACGAGGCCGTACATTGCGGTACGTTATAACCGAGATTTCCTTATAGCCGAGTGCGTTATATCAAAGCTCTACTGTAGGCTATAGCTGGCCATTCTGTTTTGCTCAATGCATCTGGGATTTGCATAGGTGCATAATTTTCTCTGATTGAGAATCTGAATCGTAAATTGGTTTCTTCTCGGAACAGTTCCCATGCTTTGTGGAATGTCTCCAGATGCAGGGTATGTATGCATTGGCATCTGTTATATTCATTATGTCCATTAATTACGTCAACAATTTTTGGCCAATTTGTGACCCTCCCCTTGTCAACAACTGTCAACTTTCAGTTACCCCCACCCACTTATAATTACGTAAAAAATATTTGACCCCTCCCAAGATCAATAGCAGGTCCCATATAACAAGGTTATTATTTTTGCGGTGATGTGATGACCATTTTCCCCTTTTGCTCATCGAGTGTCAAAATGTGGTGGTGATGACCTTTTTCCATGCCTTTTTCCATTGTAATAAGTATATTCCATGAAATTTCAGTAATTATTGGTAAATTGTTGACGTCAACTTCTCTTGACCCCCTTCCCCCCATTCAACAACTGTCAAACTTTTCAAACCCCTCCCCATAAATTGTTGAAATTAATGGACAGCCCCTTATAGCGCATTGTAGTCAAATCTGTAAGATACGTACCCTAATGGAAGCTAAAGATGAGAACTTGTGACCAAGGAAATAATCAACTCGATGCATTATTTTCAATCTAGGCTGCAGTGATGTTAATCTTTGTCCTGGTCCTCGTCCTTAAGGAGTCGGTCCTTGTCCTTGTCCTCGTCCTTGGAGAGTCGATCCTTGTCCTCATCCTCGTCCTCGGGGGGGGTCAGTCCTTGTTAGCATCACTGCTAGGCTGTCACTGTTATTTTACAAAACCGGTAAAATGCTAGACTTAGCGAAAGTAAAATAGTAAGAAATTCTTTTAGGAATGCTTCTCTTCTCAGTTTCAATTAATTATTATTTCTAATAAAGAACTCTTTCGTCGGAAACTAATCAGCCTCTTACTGTTGTGGTCGGTCTTTCCGTAGGAAATGTCCGGCCGGGTACGAATGCTACCCCATTGGTCCGAATCCTGATTACGGGTACACAAATTTCGACAATTTCGGGTGGGCGATGCTGTGCGCTTTCCGGCTCATGACCCAGGACGCCTGGGAGAACTTGTACCAACAGGTAAGGGGGGTCTAGGGGGGGGTCTAGGCTCTTTCATTTTCGAGAGAGAGAGAGAGAGAGAGAGAGAGAGAGAGAACAAGAGGTTTTCAAGACGTCATGCCAGAGCCGTGATATGCTAATTTATACATCCGCATTTTTTAGAAATATTTCAATGTACTTACTACTATAGGCTTGATTTCATTTGTTGGGCAATTTCAAGAATTTTCGTAGTTTACTGTTTTACATGATTACGTTAATTTCAAAAGACGATTAACTACGGCTGTAGTCTGTAGTTTGGTGCTGTTTCTTCTTCTTCTTCTTCTTCTTCTTCTTCTTCTTCTTCTTCTTCTTCTTCTTCTTCCTCTTCTTTGTTCCGTTGTTCTTAGATAATTCGAGCGAACGGACCCTATCACATGCTGTTCTTCGTCGTCATCATCTTCCTCGGTTCCTTCTACCTCGTCAACCTGATCCTGGCCATCGTCGCCATGTCCTACGACGATTGTCAGAAACAGGCGCAGGAAGAACGCGAGATCGAAGAGGCCCAGGCCCAGGTGGGCGTCTGGGCCACTGGCCCAGTGACGGGGCTGGGGGCGGCGGGGGAGGGTAGAAACGTAAATATTCTCGCCGACTCTCTAGGGTTCGAATTCTATATTATTATTTTTATTATATATATATATATATATATATATATATATATATATATATGGGGGTAGAAAACGTAAATATTCTCACCGACTCTATAGGGTTCGAATTCTATATTATTATTTTTCTTATATATATATATATATATATATATATATATATATATATATTTTTTTCATAAATAAGGTTTCGATAAATGTGTATATGAAACTGGTGGGGATTCGATACCTCAAACAAGGTTACGAACCACTGTCCTACATTTTACACCTATCCCAGGAGATGGAGGCGAGGCTCAAGGCCCTGGAGGAGGCGGCCGAACGAGGGAGCCCAGCGGCGGAGTCGATGGCCAGCGCTGCCCACGAGCACACGGGGGCAGAGGCCCGGTCCATCGCCAGCCATTACAGTCTCAACAGCAGGGCAAGCAAGGTCGGTCGGTCGGTCGTAAGTTCAAGGTCACAGTGACGTCAAATCACTGACGTCACGTGTTTCGGATTAAAACTGTTCGTGTAACTGTTTAAATGTCATGATTAGTTTAATAGTTTAATATCTTGACAGAAGAAAAATAGATTTTCAACAATAAAAGAAAACGTTTTATATAATTATTACTGTAGATTGTGCTCTTCCATAATGACAATGGTCTTTATGTATATAGTATATAGTATATAGTCGGGGCGTAAAACACGGGGGCGGGGGACTGTCCCACCCCCAATAATTGGTTAGAGGGGGACAGGGTATCAATTATCCCCCAATGTTTTGTGCCTTATGGTAAAATCACTCATTACGGATGACTTCAAGACTTTTTGGGAGACGAAAATGGGTCTGTGACCTGACTTTATCGACGATTCTATCCCCCCAGTGTTGACGTCAGGTTTACGCCACTTTATATAGTATATATATATATAGACCATTGATCTATATATATATTGGTATATATATATATGATATAATATATATATCGAGCCCATTCCACCTGTAGTGCCTATATTGGGCATGGATATTTCCCCCTTCCCCCTCGCAAATTAATTTAGACTATTTCAAATTAATTTAGACTTAAGCGCCTAAGAATAAGCAGCTACTACGATACTACTATTTACGAGAGCGCTATATCAATCCAGGAGAGTTTACTTACTTACTCGCCTACTTCCGTGCTTAGGTCCTGCAGAGTCTCCCGGAGTCTCCGGCATCCTCGCGCCTGAGCAGCCGGGCGAGTAGTCAGTTCAGCTGGAAGCGCGACGCGCCCGGGGGGCAGTCGGAGTGGCGTCCGGCGATCCTGCCCTACCTGGAGTACCTCGCCCTCCCGTACGCCGACGACTCGACGGCCACCACGCCGCTCTACACGCCGCCGATCGTCGACCTGTTCAGTCACGTCCAGACGGGCCCCCGGGCCCCTACGCGACGTCGGTCCAGCAGAGGCGCCGCTACAACTCGACCAACTCGTTTGGCGTGACGGCGGCGGCGCAGTCGAACGCCGCCGCCGCCGCCCTCCGGCCGCTCAGCTTCATCGCCCGGAATTATTCCGCCCGGCTGCTCCAGGTGCCGGGGTTCCGGTTCAGCGACAAGAAGAAGGAGCCGACGCACTTCCAGTGGTCGTGCAACCACACCGTTCCTCTAATAACCGACCGGATCTCAAGGGTACGGATCACAGCACGACTGCCCGGCGGGGCAGTGGCGGCTCCACCGGGGCAGGGGGGGCCGTGCCCCCCTTGACTGCCTGGCCCCTCCCCCAGTGCCCCCAGTTGGGACCCTATACTTAATGCTACATACATTAAACAACAAATGGTTGGCCCCCATGATTAGAAGTCCCCAACGGCCCCCCACTTGCCAAATCCTAGAGCCGCCACTGCGGCGGGGTACTCGTAATAGCACTTATGGTATTCGTCGTTTTTCTAGTACTTGCAGTGGCATAGCCTAGGTTTCCGGAAGGGGGGTTGGTTTTTGGTTTTGACCGTGACCGACTTTGCAAAAATCTTGACAAGCAAAAACGGTTATCTCCTACATTTTGTTCCCGACAAGCAGAAAATGGTCCCCACCTTTTAGACCGTTACATTCTATAACCAAGGGGGGTTTGACCCCAAAATCGCGTCAAAAAATTAAAAATATATAGAAACTGATTAAAAATATTTTGTTTTCGGCAGCTAAGGGGGTTTTAACCCCAAAACAGCCCCTGGTTACGCCACTGAGTACTTGTAGTTATTGTGGTAGCAGTTGCAGTGGCGACCCCAGGATTTGGCAAGTGGGGGCGGGGTCGTTGGGAAGACAACTTCTAAGCATGGGGGACAACTATTTGTCGCTAAGTACAGTAAGTAGTAAGTATAGGGTCCAAACTGGGGGACCAGACATTCAATAAGAGGCACGAGCCCCCTGACCCTCTATGTGGAGCCGCCACTGTTCGCTCTAGGGGGCATGGGATCGGCCACTGCAGTTAGGAAATTTTCAGAAAGTGGCGCCTCTCTGGATTTCTTGAAAATGTAATAAATTAAAACTAAGAAAAATAACAATTAAAGAGGAAAAGGGGATCCCGCGACAAACCATCCATTTTACCATCGAGTTACAGAAATTTTGGTTTGCTCGTCAAGACCTATCGAGCTGTCTTGGGAAAAAATTCGATATGTCGGCGCATTTTGATGTGGTCTGAAAAGGCCGCGCGCCTTTTAATATGCTGGCCGTCCCCCCTGACGCTAAAACCTAGCTACGCCACCGAGTGGTTGTATTAGCTAGGTGCTTATAGGTTTCGTTTTTCTGAGTGTCGTTTTCGCTTTGCTTAGGACGTGTCTCGCAGCGAGTCGTTCTACGGCGCGCAAAGGAACAACCGCTTTTCGCGAAACTCTTTCGTCAGCCATCGTCTTAGCGCCAGCAATGCCATCAACACGCACGGTTGGTTAGCCGTCCCCACCAATACTGTACATACAAACAATCAAACCATTATTGGAAGTAGTTTTAGCGGCTAAATCGGTTGTATTCTATAGCGATCAGTGACAAAATCGATAAGTGTTTTAGATTGGTAGCGACTGTTGGCACGGTTTACTTTGCGGTGGACATTATGCAGCTCTGCTTAGTAAGCCTACACAGCAACATTTTCATGCGCCTCGTGTATGTGTATGTGTATGCGTGTCTCTATGTGTCTGTCTGTGTGTGTGTGCAATGTAGAGGTCAATGCCCTCAAGGATCCTCACTCGAGCCATGCGTCTGGAAAAAAGAGCAGACGAGGAAGTAATTACAAGTTTTACTGTAATCATATCTCTTCTCTCATAAGTGATTTCATTTTCTTGGGGGGGGCAATAATAACTATAGGCATACATTTTTATTAGGTCTCTAGGCTCTAGCCTCTCCCCACGCTTTGCCAGACTATCATATGGAAGTGGAAGGTATAATAGGGGTTCCCTTCCCCCACATTTTCATCTAAATTTACACCAATTATAGGACATACCTCGTTTATGAAGATTAAACGAAGAATGAATAAGTATTATATGTTATGTTTCATTCCTTAAATTTAGACAATCTGTATCCCTCATAGGGAAAATAAGAAAAGACAAGATTATGACATACAGTAGGACTTCGTTATAACGTACTTAGAGGTTATGTAAAACTTAATACGTTATAGGCCTATATCCGATGTAAGTTTTGTAAGTTATATCCAATACCATCCAATACGTTATAGTGCATCACACCGGACCGTAGGTCATAACGGAGCGCACGCTATAACCGAGTCCGTTATATCGAAGTTCTACTGTAGTGTGTGTGTGTGTGTGTGTGTGTAAGCCGTTGATAATGCTGTTCAGGCAGCCAGCTGGTTGAAGAGCCGATGGCGGTGAAAGACCTTATCAAGGCCAAGTGCTGGTTGCTTCTCTACGGGTGGGAGTGCTGTCCCTGTTGGTACCGGTTCGCTCACGTTATCGAACTGTTCATAACCGATGCGTTCGTCGACATGTTCATAACGATCTGCATCGTCGTGAACACGGTGTTCATGGCGATGGACCACGCCAACATGACCGAACAAATGACGAAGACGCTTCTCTATGGCAACTACGTAAGCATATCTCTATGCATCTTCTCTTATATACTTATATAGATATTATTATTATTATTATTATTATTATTATTATTATTATTATTATTATTATTATAAAGTTCCGTTATTATTATTGTTATTATTTGGGGATTTTAAAACTTTGGGGGGAAATCCCTTACCAGAGAAGGCCTAGAATAAACACTGGACACCGTATATTTGAGCTTGCTTTCTTTCAGCTGCAACCTCAATAAGTACCGCTCCATCTACTGCTCTGTATTAACCTCCTAACCATATATTTAACTGTAACTCAACGCAAAATGGACGGATATATCCGGGATCCCCAGTTAAGGGGTTAAAAATAAAAACCGCTAAACGCAGCCTATCTTCGGCTGTTCCAGGTGTTTACGACGATCTTCGCGGCCGAGGCGGCGCTGAAGATACTGGCGCTGGGTCTCTTCAAGTACCTGAAGGACAAGTGGAACTGCTTCGACATCGTCATCGTCATCCTCAGCCTCGTCGAACTCGGACTGGCGAACGTCAAAGGGCTTTCCATCCTGCGCTCGTTCCGTCTCGTAAGTAAGCCGCCATCTTTAATTATTGCAGGCCCTTTCAGAGGTCAAAAGTCAAAGGTCAGAGGAGGCCGGGGGGTCATTCTACGTCCCTCGGTGCTGCCCCTAAGTCTTGATGCGAATCTATAGAGCTTTAGGAGAATTATTTTTTTGAAATGATTTTTATATGTCTATTATTTTGAAGCCTCTTTCTATAAGCAGAGCTCGTATGAGTGACAGTGGTTATCATTATCAACACAGCAGAAAACCAACTAAGCCCCATAAAATCCAATAATATATTATTATTATTATTATTTATTATTATTATTATTATTATTACTACTACTACTACTACTACTTCTACTACTACTGCTGCTACTACTACCACTACTATTACTACTACTACTACTACTACTGCTGCTGCTACTGCTGCTACTACTACTACTACTACTACTACTACTAGCTGTTTGCCCGTCAAAAATGACGGGGGAGCTTGACGTCGCCTCATCAACAAGCTCCGCCCATTATGAAACTACGTTGCCTAGCAACGTTTTAAAACAACATCGCCTCTTCCAAAGAGAACAGCGTTATATATATATATATATATATATATATATATATATATATATATATATATATATATATATTCGTTTCAGTTGCGTGTCTTCAAGCTGGCCAAGTCTTGGCCAACGCTGAACCTTCTGATCGGTATCATCGGTCGGACGATGGGCGCCCTCGGCAACCTCTGCTTCGTCCTGCTGATCGTCATCTTCATCTTCGCCGTCATGGGCATGCAGCTGTTCGGCGAGAATTACACGGTGGAGAAGTTCGGCGAGACACCGAGGTGGAACTTCCAGGACTTCCTCCACTCGTTCATGATCGTCTTCCGGGTCCTTTGCGGCGAATGGATCCAGTCGATGTGGGACTGCATCCACTGCTCCGGATTCCACTGCGTCCCGTTCTTTCTCCTGACCATGATCATCGGAAATCTGGTGGTAGGTGGTGCGGTGTCGTTTGAAAATCTTCGGCGGCGATTTTGACGAAATCCTTTAGCTAAATAAATTCACGAGATGTTGCTAATCGGCTTTCTAATATTCCTCTTAGTATTATAAAAATTATATTAAATCTAACTTTATATTATAGGGGCGCGGTGAAATAGTGGTAAGATTCTTGACACACAACCGGAAGGTAGCTGGTTCGAATCTTGTTGGCTTAACGTGCGTTAAAAACCACGGAATAATAATAATAATAATAATAATAATAATAATAATAATAATAATAATAATAACCATGACTCAAGACACTAATACGGCCTCATCTACTGTATGATATTGTACCACTTGAAATTGCGTTATTATTATTATTATTATTATTATTATTATTATTATTATTGTTGTTGTTGTTGTTGTTGTTGTTGCTGCTGCTGCTGCTGCTGCTGTTGTTGTTGTTGTATGTGTCGGGTGTTTGTCTCAGGTTTTGAATCTGTTCTTGGCCCTGCTGCTCAGTTCGTTCGGGGCCGAGAGCCTGTCCAACTCCCCGGCCGAAGAGTCGGAACCGAACAAGCTCCAGGAGGCGGCCGACCGCATCAACCGCTTCGTCATCTACGTCAAGTCCCACCTGTCCTACTGCTTCAAGGTCCGCCTGAGGAGACGCCTCAAGCTCGGCTCATACGGGGAGAAGCGCTCCTACGACGGTGGCAGCGACGACGGCGACGGCGTCATACAGGTCCGGATGGCCGACGGGAAGTGTGAACGGGCCACGAGGCGGACGCGCGACGTGGCTACGTCCCCAGATCTGCCCGACAGATATCGACAGGAAAACGGTAACGGGGGCGGAGGGGCAGTGGGGGGCAGGGGGCTTTTTGAGAGCCTGCAAGTGGCCCCCAGTTGGGACCCTATAAGCTACATACCAACAAATGGGGCCCCCATATTTCTAGGATTATCAATTGTGGGGAGTTGATGCCTGCAGGGTCTGGGGGGGGTTGATGTGGCGGCTCTGAGGCAGTGGCGGCTCCGCAGGGGAGTCCGGGGGGCCCGTGCCCCTATTGAGTGCCTGGCCCCTCCAGTGGCCCCTGTTGGGACCCTATATTTGATACTACACACCTAACAACAAATGGTTGGCCCCCATGATTAGAAGTTGCCACCCCAACGGCCGCCCACTTGCCAAATCCTGGAGCCGCCACTGTTCTGCGGGGGTCTACTTCTTCCCCTTATGGCGAGCGATACCACCTTAGCTGCATCATAATTAGGGGATGTTGCTTTCAGAATTGGGGCTGCAAAAATATCTCTGGAAGTAGGTCTGATCTAATCTATTCTTGGACTTCTATGGCGCCACGTCGTAATGAATAGAAGCAGCAGCCGATGACACACCGAAGGTAAGAAGTGGGATTGGTAGGGTAAGCAGTAGAATTCACATTTTGTGGTGACATTTTTCTCTTGTCATTTGACTAAAATTATTGTATTTATTTGGAACCTGTCCTAACCGGTCGCTCGAAAATAGTTTTAACCCTTTAACCGTGTATTTAATTGTAACTCAATGTAAAATGGACGAATATATCCGGGAACCCCAGTTAAGGAGTTAAAATGTCAACAATTGATTCTCTCGAAATTCTAGCGGATGGCTGTTGCGCAGCGCTTCTCAGTGATTCTTCAGACGAGGCGCTATATAAATATTCTGTTACATTAAGCTTACAGACGTTTCTAATCGCTTACAATCAAACTCCAATATAAAGATATGTTCTACGGAATGAAAAAAATCGCCAATTTGCCCTATTGCAGACTCGAACGATGACGAAAGATGTCAGGTTAGAGGAGAAAAACGCTTTGTAAATATTAATTGGATCACTTCGCAGTTCGGTTTCTGAGATCGTTTTTCAATGCATGGTTTTGAGATTTGAACGTTTGACTGTCGGCGTGTGCATGCATGGGCTTAACTGTTTTAAGCCGAACATTGTTGCTTACTTGGTTCTATAAACGAGAGAATGCGTTCTTTGCTTTGAAATTTATTAAGTATTGTTGTGTTTCTTATACAGGTTGTCCGAAGTGTTGATCGGACGATTTTGTGATGATGCAGAAGATAGCGCTACGCCCTCAGTGGCGGCGGCTCCACCGCCAGGGGGCCCGTATATATATATATATAATATACATACATTAAACAACAAATGGTTGGCCCCCCCCCCCCGGCCCCCACTTGCCAAATCCTAGAGCCGCCACTGCCCTGCTTATAAACACTTTTCCTATCTCCTAATTCGGATGGAACAGGACACGATAGAGGTTGCAGCCATACGTTGCAATTTGAATGAAATAAAAAGGGAGTGAATTTAGGCCTGTATTCGTTAGCATTTACTAGGGAATTTGTTAATTCGTTTTCGGATTGTGGTTTTCAGTATGATTTCATTTTTGAGTCAGAAAAAGAAACTCGTAATTATTGAAAAGTTGTTAATTAAGAGAAGACTTTTCACTTTCGTTCGTTGATTCTCTCTCGCTTTCATTTAACCCTATATTGAACCATGTTGCCTGGTTAACCCTCTATTCACTATGTTGCCTGCAGCTTAACATTAGGCAATATAGGGTTAACGTCGCCTCGTTTCTCTAAGTTGGCGTTTTGCAGCTTTGTTGTTAATTCATTCGAACTGTCAGTTAATTATTATTTTAATGTCACTTAACGAATAAGGATTTTAAAAATACCTGAATAAATTATGCATATAAATAAAAATACATGAATTTTCTGTCAATAGCCGGTAAATATTTTCATTTCAAAATACGACCCTCCAAGTTTCGCTTGAAACTAAACTACATACGCGTTTTTTTGATTTTTTATTACCCCCCTCCCCCCGTAAAAAGTCTGGTCGAATTCTGTTTTTGCTCAGTACACTCCCGGCTCCGTGCGACTCATCCGAGTGACTCAGAGCTACTCATCGTCCACCTGCAGCCTCTACTCCTCCTCCTCCTTCTCCTCGAAGACCATCACCGGGGGCGGCGGGGGAGAGGCAGCAGAAGGGGATGCCGAGGACGACAGCGTAACGACCATCGCTAACAACGCAACCTACGTCGACAACGACGACGACGATGATGACGACGACAACGACACCAGGTGCTACGCCAACGACGACGACGACTCTGACGACGACAGCACCGAGCTGACCCCGATGGAACCGAAGGTCAACGAGGTGAACGTCGTGTTCGTCAGGTATCCGGACGACTGCTTTCCCAGGTGCTGCGCCCACTTTTCCATCTGGAAGACGCTCGACGACACCGTCATGGGTCGCGTGTTCTTCCGGTGGAGGATGCTGAATCTGATGATCGTCGAGCACAAGTACTTCGAGACGTTCATCATCATCATGATACTCATCAGTAGTCTGGCGCTGGTGAGTATACAGTAGGTCAGGAGTCAGGAGGAGTCGGAAGTCAGATATGCCGTTCTTTATCTTTTTTTCCAAGTGGGATTTTTAAAGTCTCGTTCGAATCATCGTGACGTTTAATGACGTAATCGTGACGTTTAAAGACGTCATCGTGACGTTTTAATGGCGTCATCGTGATGTATGAAGCAGAGGCGGATCTAAAGGGCCAGGGGTACCGACTGCACGGGTTTAATAATAATAATAATAATAATAATAATAATAATAATAATAATAATAATAATAATAGTAGTAATAATAATAATAGTAGTAGTAGTAGTAGTAGCAGTGGTGGCTCTAGGATTTGGCAAGTGGGGGGGCCGTTGGGGGCAACTTCTAATCATGGGGCCAACCATTTGTTGTTTAATGTATGTAGCATTAAGTATAGGGTCCCAACTGGAGGGCCACTGGGGCCAGGCAGTCAATAGGGGGGCACGGGCCCCCCCGGTGGAGCCGCCACTGAGTAGTATTAGTAGTAGTAGTAGTAGTAGTAGTAGTAGTAGTAGTAGTAGTAGTAGTAGTAGTAGTAGTAGTAGTAGTAAGAATAATAATAATAATTATTATTATTATTATTAAGTAGTATCAGTTTTCAATAATGGCTGATACTTTTTATCCATCTGCAGCAAGAGTCCGATGAACTGCATAAACAATAAGTAACTAAAGTCACTTGACGGTGTTTTCCAGGCTATAGAGGACGTCTATTTGCCGGAGAGATTCGTACTAAAGATGGCGCTGAAGTACATGGACAAGGTGTTCACGGTCATCTTCGTGTGCGAGATGATCATCAAGATGTCTGCCTACGGCTTCAAGAAGTACTTCACGGACGCCTGGTGTTGGCTCGATTTCATCATCGTAGCGGTGGGGGACACTTCGCATATTATCGCCCGCCCACATAGAACGATCAGTGGCGTAGCCAGGGTTTCGAAATGAAAAGAGTCTGCAAGAAAATGAAGATCAGCAACGAGATCTCGGCACAACATTAACGCCTATATATGGATTCTGTTGTATTTATTCTACCCCCCCCCCTACGACTGGTCCCAACCAGAATAGGACCCCTTCTCCCTCCTGGCTACGCCAGTGCAAATTAATTTGGTCGATTTGGGGTGAAGCTTCTATAGCGCCGAATTCTCGAAGAGAGTGAAAAACGCTTACGAATAAGATGTTCATAATTTGAAATCTTCGTCTTCGGTCGATATAAATATAATCTTCGTTTTCGTTGACGCAGTTTCATACAGGAGTGGATATGAACTTTGAATTTTGACCTTTCACCTCTGCACAGATATCGCTCGTCAGTCTCGCGGCAGAAGTTCTGGAGTTGGGTAACATAGGCCCCTTCCGGGCCCTGCGAACCCTGCGGGCACTCCGGCCGCTCAGGGCCGTCTCCAGATGGGAAGGGATGAGGGTAAGAAGGGCCTGGTCTCGGCCTTTTTTTTATCATCCTTGATTCTTATAATCCTGGCGAAAATATCATATAAGAGGACGATTTTATGAGTTTCCGTAATTGATAAATTAGTTCGCAAATTGATCGTCTATTTGAATCAGCATTTGTTTCATTGTATTACATTTATTCGTATCCTCGTCATCGCTTACGTTTAACGATTTGCTGTTTTCGCATTTTTTCATATTTCAATTAATTCATTTGTCCATTCATTCATTCATTCATTTTTCTTTGTTCATTATCTCATCAAATTTTTCACTCAGCAATAATAGTTTATTTCAATTCAATTCATTAATAATAATAACAAATTAATAATAATAATAATAATAATAATAATAATAATAATAATAATAATAATAATAATAATAACAACAGGGTTTAAAGTGGTTCAGTAGGATCTGCCCTGTGTGAGAACCACCTATGCTCCACCTTTTCATTAATTCACATTAATTCCTAACAATAATGCTTTGTTCTTTCTTTCTTTCTTTCTTTCTTTCTTTCTTTCTTTCTTTCTTTCTTTCGTTCAGTCATTCTGAGTCTGAGAGTGTGTGTGTGTGTGTGGGTGTGTATGTGTCGTCTGCTCAGGTGGTCGTGAACGCTTTGGTCCAGGCGATTCCCGCCATTTTCAACGTCCTTCTCGTCTGCCTCGTCTTCTGGTTGATCTTCAGCATCATGGCGGTCAATCTGTTCGGCGGTCGGTTCGCCAGCTGCGTCGACTCGGAGGGCGCGACCGTCAACGCCACCCTCGTTCCCAACAAGGACTCGTGCGACAACCAGTCCGCCGAATTCAACTACACCTGGCTGAACCCCAAGGTCAACTTCGACAACGTACTCATAGCGTACTTGGCTCTGTTCCAGGTGGTAAGCGATACTGCTGTACTTGCAAATGACGTGCCAGATTCAGGGGCGTAGCCAGGAATTTGATGGGGGGGTATAATGCGATTTGAGGGGTATAAATCTTTTTAAAACTTTGAAAATCTTTAAAAACACATTAAAAACTTTAAGGTAGCCTGATTTTTTTTTTGGGGGGGTATAAAAATATACTGATATACCCCCGTCGCTACGCCCCTGGCCAGATTGTTATATTTTGCATAATATTTATCTATTTGGATTACAACTTACGTCCTAATGATGGTCATGCATTTTGACCAAGGGGTTGCGAAAATATTTCCAATGAAAGAAAGTAACGCCGGTTTTATTGAGCCACCTTGTATATGTCAGCAAGTAATTATTGACGATCAATGTTTTACTAGCCTTGAAGTGTTTTTGAATATATATATATTTTAAAACTTTTTCTGGTTTGATGATTTGCTGTAGGCGACTTTTAAAGGTTGGACGCTAATCATGGACGACGCAGTTGACAGCAAAGAAGTGAATACGCTTTCTTTCAAAATCATTTGTGGTATCCATGTTCCATGTGTGTGCCACTGTGCGTGAGTTTGTGTGTGTGTCTGTGTGCGTGTGTTGTTAATTTATAGCTGTACAGTGAATCCTTTACCCACATTTGATGCATTAACCACATATATTGCATTTATCTGCTCAATTGTAATAAGGTGAATATGCAGCCGGAACGAGAGATTCGCGTAATGATGTATCTCTACTTCGTTTTCTTCATCGTCTTCGGTTCCTTCTTCACCTTGAATCTCTTCATTGGAGTCATCATCGAGAACTTTAATATGCAAAAGAAGAAAGTCAGTGGTCCATACATATTAGCATATATATTCTATAAAGTTAATAATAATAATAATAATAATAATAATAATACTACTACTACTACTAATAATACTACTACTACTACTACTACTACTACTACTACTACTACTACTACTACTACTACTACTACTACTAATAATAATAATAATAATAATAATAATAATATTATACTACTACTACTACTACTACTACTACTACTACTACTAATACTACTAATACTACTACTACTACTACTACTACTACTACTAATAATAATAATAATAATAATAATAATAATAACGATAATAGTAGTAACAGGGGTTTAGAGTGGTTCAGTAGCAGTGATGGGCAACTAGTTAACTAATTACTTGCTAACTAAAAGTTTAACTACTTTTTTTAAGTTAGCTTCATAGTTTAATTAAATATAAATAGTTTAGTTAAAATGATAGTTTAACTAAAAAAATTTAGTTAATAACTAAATAGTTTAACTAAAAATTTTAGTTGGTGATCCGAAATTACAGTACTACTTTTATCTATTCCTTTCTGGGTAATTTTTTCATGACAACGATAACACCATATATCACTGATCTTGGTCAGAGACCAGTGTATTTTTACTACTTACGATCTTTGATCTCGTTGGTACTAAATGCAATGATTAATTAATTCAATGGTTAATTCATTGACTGACGTGTTGATGCTGCCAGCATCGTCTATGTTTGAATTGTTTTCATGAACACATACTTGATACTTGAAAAATAGTTGTAAAATTAGTTGCAAAAAGTTTAACTATATTTTTTTAGTTTAGTTAACTATTTTAGAAAGTAAACTACTTATTTTTAGTTGAAATTTAGTTATAGTTTAACTAATATTTTTTAGGGCCCATCACTGGTTGTGGTTTGGTGAGAAACAGGGAGTAGGATATGTTTTGAAATCGATTTAGTTCCATTCATAGTGTGGAATACTACTGACGACACTTCATTTGATGCTTAAATTTGATATTTTACTGTAAAAGATGAAATTGAGAACCACTATGTTCCATATGACCAATATAATCATTCACTCGGTTGAGGATTGGTGGTCTTGCTGTGGTGAAATCGATTTATCCCATTCTTTGGAATACTACTGATTTCGATTTCCAATGCAAATTTGAAAAAAGATGAAATTTGCCAGAATAATATATTGTGTGGCCTGTACTAAAATAAGAGACTTGATATGTATCTTTAGTTCCATTCAATATAACATATCGTCGATTTTTACTGCAAAAGTGGCGTAGCCAGGATTTCGGAAGGGGTTTAATGGCAAAAAATTTCTCGTCGATAACCGCCAATGATATATGGGTTTTAGTTCCACCCAAAAATCGCCAAAAATCGATATTTTACTAAAAATAAAAATTGCATGGAAATACATAAAAACAAAATTTTTTTCGCCGTCCAAGGGGGTTTTTAACTCCCCCCTGTGGCTACGCCACTGGTCGTTCGAATATGACGCGTGAAAATGTTTTATTTTATGACCAATACAGGCAAAATAAGGGCTCGGCTGAGGACTTGGTCGAGATGTTCATGTCGGAAGATCAAAAGAAATACTACAACGCTATGAAGAAACTGGGATCAAAATATAATGGCAAAATAAGGGGTTGTCTCGGTTGAGGACTTGGAAACCAATTCCGATTTAGTTCCAAAGGTGGGCGTGCAGATTCATTTCAAAGCATAATCCGTCATCCCATTGATTTGAAGTTTCGATTGGAGAAAACTAACTCTGCGCCAGACCCTATGTTCCACTCGTTCACTAGAATACGGGACTTAATCCCATTCTTTTCCCTAATTTGACTAAGGCAGTTTGAACGGGCTATTAAAGCGTCATCGAGAACTATTTTTAGTGGCGTAGCCAGGATACGGGAATGGGGGCACTTTGACATTCTTCCGCCAAAATGTATTGATAATCCCGGAATGATTTGACGCATTAAAGATGGGGACACAAGAAAATGTGGTTTTAATTCGTTTCAAACTCCTCTGAATATTTGCATAATCCATCATACTGATATTTCTATTGGCTTCTGCTGGAACCTAATAGTCCTTCCATAGGCTCACCATGTTGTGGCATTTCGAACGCTCTAGAATAAAATTGAGATGGAATATATAGATAATCCCGGAATGATTTGACGCATTAAAGATGGGGACACAAGAAAATGTGGTTTTAATTCGTTTCTTCACTCCTCTGAATTTTTGCATATCTACTGTATATTCTACTGTAGCAATATAGTCCTTCCATAGACTAATGTCAAACAGGCAATCGATTTCATAATATTTTTTGTTGTCTATGCAACTGTAGTAATCTCCTTCCATTAATTAAACAGGCAATGTTTCATTATTAATATTATTATTATTATTAATATTATTATTATTATTATTATTATTATTATTATTATGTTTTCTGTTTTGTTCCCCCACCCCCTACCCCGAAAACAGCTGAAATTCCAGCAGTTCTTCTTTGCCGTCATCTCGAACCAGACGTTCGACATCTTCATCATGATCGTCATCATGCTGAACATGAGCACGATGGCGATGGAACACTACGACCAGACGCAGGAGTTCGAAGACGCGCTCGGAATCGTCAACAGGATCTTCATCATCATCTTCACCGTCGAGTGCCTCATGAAGCTCATCAGTCTGCGCTGGTATTACTTCAAACAGGCGTGGAATGTATTCGACTTTGTCGTCGTCGTTATCTCCATCTTAGGCAAGTCGTACTGATTTCTTTCAGTAGGGGACGCCAGAGGGTTCCCTACTTCTGGTGGGAGGGGTGGCGTACAGGCAAGATTTCTTTAACGTATCGGAGTAGTAGAAAGAGACACAGAACAGTGTTTGTCACACTGGGCAGACCCTATTGAACCACTTTAAAACTTGTTATTATTATTATTATTATTATTATTATTATTATTATTATTATTATTATTATTATTATTATTATTATTATTAAACAAATTAAACAGTAAAACAAATTAAACAGCTTAACGTTTAACCCAATAGTTATTATTACAATTACTATTGTTACTACTATGTATCAGCTATTATTATTATTATTATTATTATTATTATTATTATTATTATTATTATTATTATTATTATTATTATTATTATTATTATTATGGAACGGATTAGATGACGATACACAGTATCAGCTATTATTATTGTGATTGCTTTTAAAAGTAACTTACAATGAGATGTTCTATTAGGCATCTATAAGTGGTTTGATTTATAACTGATATATAGAGATTAACGTATAAAAAACTGCGATATTAGTCCTTGGCCTTGATGACGACCTTAAGAACTCCTTAAGGACAAGTTACAAGTCCTTGGTCTTGGTCACGGTCTTGGTCTTGGCCATTCCCTGGGAACTTGACTATATTATGCCTGTAAATGAAATGTAATTAAACAAAACTAGTAATATATTATATATATATATATATATATTACTATTTTTGTTATCTCCATCTTATCGGTATATATATATACGGTTTTAATTCTTAGGACTTTTTATGTCGAATCTGATCGAAGACTACTTCGTCTCGCCGACCCTACTGCGGGTCGTTCGCGTTTTCCGCATCGGTCGCATCCTCCGCCTGGTCAAGTCGGCGAAGGGCATCCGGACCCTGCTCTTCTCCCTGGCCGTGTCGATGCCAGCCCTCTTCAACATCGGTCTGCTGCTATTCCTCGTCATGTTCATCTATTCGATCTTCGGCATGTCGTTCTTCATGCACGTCAGGCATACGAACGGCATCGACGACCTGTTCAACTTCGAGACTTTTTTCCGCAGCATGATCTCCCTCTTCCAGATCTCCACGTCCGCCGGATGGGATGGGACCCTGGCCGGACTCATGAACGACCAGCCTCCCGACTGTAACAACACCGCCACCGAGGACAAGCCGAACGGCGACTGCGGCAGCACCGGGATGGCGATCCTGTTCCTGGTCACCTACCTCATCATGAGTTTCCTGGTCGTCATCAACATGTACATCGCCGTTATACTGGAGAACTTCAGCCAGGCGACCGAGGACGTCCAGCAGGGCCTGACGCAGGACGACTTCGACATGTACTACGAGGTCTGGGAGCGGTACGACGAGGCGGCGTCGCAGTACATCCCGCTCGACAAGCTCAGCGAGTTCGTCGACAAGCTGGAGGAGCCGCTGAGGATACCGGTCCCGAACCTCTACAAGCTCGTCTCGATGAAGCTGCCCATCTGCGAGGGAGATCGCGTCCACTGCGTCGACATACTCGACGCCCTGACGAAGAACTTTCTCGGGACACAGGACGAAGAGGCCGGCGACCTGGCCGACATCCAGAAGGGCCCGGAACGGAAGGACTACCATCCGGTCAGCACGACGCTCCAGCGACAGCGCCAGATCGTCTGCGCGACGGTCATTCAGAAGGCGTGGCGTCGGCACCGCGCGGGCCGCGGCGCCTCGTCGTCCGCGGGGCAGCAGGAGAACGGGCCGCGACGGGGCGTCCCCCTTCCGAGGGTACTGAGCGAATACGACAACGTCGATATCAACGGGACGACATGGAACTGTACAGGGTAGAGGAAGAGCACGACTACTTGACAGACGACCTGATCCAGGGAAAATGACCACCAGCAGTCGACGAAATGGATGCAAACCCTTTTAAAGACAAAAAATCCATCCATTGAACCTCTCGTAATACGTACAACGCACACATCCAACTAATTCGTCTAAATTTAGCATGTACTAGGATCTGGCGAGAGAGCTCGACTTAACAGAATAATAACAAATCGTTCTTCAAAGCCGATCACAAAATCCTGATTTGTAAGCTGTCGGGAATTTGTAGCTGTCGTGTTTGAAACAGCCGAGTCTTGTCAGCTACAATTTTAAGGCTATTAATACGGAGACCAGCAATCATCAACGTGACTTTTAGAGTGACATGTTTTACTCAAATGTGCCAGTTTTCTCTCACCAACTTGTTGTGGCTTGCCAGCAGGGGCGTAGCGACGGGGTTATATCGGTATATATACCCCAAAATTACCTCAAAGTGTTTTACGTGATTTACACGTTGTCTATATGTGTTTATGTGGTTTATAGTTAAGATTTATACCCACCCAAAATATTTAGGCCCTATACCCTCCCAAATAAAATTCCTGGCTACGCCCCTGCTTGCCAGTCAGAAATATGTTCGGAGTTTCGCCAAGAAAACCAATTCTATACAACTTTACTATCCTATAGCCTCCGTGTCGTTTTCTTCTGCACCTTAGCTGAATGTTTTAGGTGGGGGGGGGGGGTACCCGGGGAGAGCTGGGAAGGTTACCAGTCGGACATTTTGAAAAGAAATTGTAACTCATCAGCTCTTCCTGAACTCCAATATATGTTTGCAAATGCATTTGGAATAAATAATTATAACGAATATAGGCCTATAAGTCATACAGTATGCCTAAGTGATCTAAGATATTTGAAAGCAATCCTCCGATACATACTCGTTGTGGGGCCTTCATATTTGTAGGCCTACCGATTGAAACCCAACTGATGCCTAGGCTACTAGTCCGGTGGGGGATACATCCCCACTCATCACCCACGTGGAACCGCCACTGTCCACTGACATCAGTGCGAGGCGCTTGAAGGTTTTAATATTATTTCCATCTAAACTTTGTAAATTGATGTTGAAATTTAAGACTATTAGGAATAATAATTGATGTTATTATTATTATTATTATTATTATTATTATTATTATTATTATTATTATTATTATTATTATTATTAATGGTTAGGCAAAGTTAAATACTGTAGGCTACTATGGACAATATGAATATCAAGCGATTGGCATTTGTCTCAGTTTTCTAAATTTTCTATGCGTATTTTGTTGTTCAACTGCAAAATAACGAGGTCATAGACAACCTGTTGATGCTTCTGTGTAAGAATAGACAATTTTTACATTCAATCTGGTCTTGAACATTTTAGATTGTGTAAAAATTTGAAAAAATCCATTATCACCACATTAGAAGGTTGAAGAGAGAGAGAGAGAGAGAGACAGACAGACAGACAGACAGACAGACAGACAGACAGACAGACAGAGACAGAGAGGGAGGGAGAGAGAGACATGATAGAAACATACAAAACAATTAGATGGAAGGTAGATGTGCCATACCGTCCCCATACGGTCGATTCTTTAAATTAGCACACTATAGCAGCACAAGAGGTCAAAACTGAAAATTGTTTAAGCAGAGGGTGGAATCAAGAAATACGTTTTTTTCAGTGCAAGGGTTGTGTGAAAAAATGTAGGCCTAGCAGTTTGGACGAAGTGGCAGTGACAGTTGAAATAGTAGGCCTATTAAAACGAATTCAAAGATATATATGGGAAGCTAGGTTAGCCTGCTGAACGTAGAGAGCTACTAATGGTTTTCACACAGGCTAGGCCTAACTTTTTTCACACTTATTCGGCAGATACCCCAAATTTTCCCGATATCGGTATATATATACCCCCAAAAATCAGACTGCCTTAAAATTTCCTATGTGTTTTTTAAGATTTTCAATTTTTTAAGATTTATACCCCCCAATCACATTACACCCCCTCGCAAATCAAATTCCTGGCTACGCCCCTGTTAACATATGATGGAAGATACCAGAGGCGGATCTAGGGTATTTGGCGCCCGGAGACAAAGTGTACGTTGGCGCCCCTAACAACTGACAAGCAAAAAAGGTCCTTACATCGTTTTCGGCGCCCCTCAACTTCATATAGTGCTGACGAGCAAAAAAGGTCCTCGCACGTGTTTCTTCCCCTCACCTCGGCGCCCGGTGAACAAGTGAAACCCCTGCCCTCCCTATAGATCCGCCTCTGTAAACTACAGAGAATGGTATTGGCAGACGCGTGAATGGCTAGCACTTTTGACAGGCAAGTGAAGAGGACCTAATAATCAAGTTTTTTGGAAAAATTAAGCCACTATCTCTTGTATATCAAAAGTGCTTGGCATTCAGAATTTCTGGCATTTAAGAATCGCGCGGTCTGGCAATTCTCCATGCAATACATTGCCTAAGTAGGCTACGTTAAAATCACCCAAGTATCGTGTCCTCGTGTTTTACGACCATAGCGAGATGGGCGTTACTAATGCGTTAGCCTGTGCTGAGCTGGTTGTCCTGCGGTTGGGCGATCGATGCACATTCGGTCATCCCGAACGTTATTGCCCATATGAGATCAATGACTTGGACATTACAAACACATAGGCTGTCACTATCATCAATTATTTGGAGGTCATCCCTACTATCGTTGGCGAGGACGTCTCTTACAGGTTTCATTCTTGCATGTCAACGCTGAAATTCAACCATGACCACCCTAACACATTGTCTCAAAGCACTACGGAAATTCGCGAGATTTTACTTACTAAGTGTCAGTGCCCAATTAGTCTCATACTAAACTAAATACTAATAGTTCAGTAGACAAAGTGGGAATAGAATACTAACTGGTTGTTCGTAGGGCATTAAATTGTTGCTATAGAATTGCCTGCGAAACACGTTCATAGGCATATTTTAATTAAGTTAATTATGTTAATTTATATTTTAAAATTATAATGAATTGCAGTGATTAAAAGCGGCTGTTGCTTTGGCCTCCCTCTTCTGTTATTTTATCAATTAACTATACGGGAGTACGGTAGTTTCCGCTATTTTTATTGTATTTTTTGTCAATTTTGTATTAAATTCATTATCGATTTGCGTTCAGAATCGTCGAGTAATTGATTGTTAACGTCGTGTAACGCATTAAATGACGGTTTTAAACGGTTGGAGGCGTTTATTTGGAGTGATTTTCGTGTTTTGTTAGCTAACCAATTATAACTATAACTCAACATGGCCGACTTGTTTACTAAAGTAAGTAAGTATAGTTTCGACTGCTTTTATCGACTTTGAACGCGTGGAAAACTTCATCATTGAACCTCTAGGAAAAATAGACTCGGAGAGGCTTTTCTAGGAACGGTGCATGGAAGTGAAGAGGGGTGAGTTTGTTGAAGTTCAGGGAGATCTCATATGCCACAAACGGCACTTTGAACTCGTTTGCATTACTTTAAAACACTTGAGACAGAAAGTTGTAAGAGTTTTGAGTTTATATGTAGGCGGAGAGCAATAGAAGTAAAGTCAGTTTATATATGAGACTTATCTTGCATAATAAACTGCAAATATTTGAGATTGGTCTCCATAAAGTCGGCATGTCAGTAATGAAATTAGGAGAGCAAAGAATGGATCTTGCTCCACAGTCTCGGATTTTGAGATGCTCTCACCCAGTGGCAAGATGGGACTTTTTGGAATATATTATGATTGTATTTCCATAGACTTTTAAAGTTCATAGATGTATTAATTATGCATATCAATTGTTGTTGAAAGTTTACTGTTTAGATTTTGAAATTATTGTACAGCTATCCAAATTTTAATTTCCATTTGTTTTGCTTGTTTTTTTGTCATGGTTAGTTTTATTTTGTGATTTAGGCAGCACAGCACACATTAAATCTCAAGCATTGCATTTTCTTGCATGTAGAGAGAATTTAAAGAGATTGCGAAATGGTTAGATGCTCGCAAATTTTGTAATCTTTTAGCAACTTTCGCAAGTGGATCAAAGTAAAAGATGAGCTTAACTGAGATGCAGGTGAACAGGAATCTTGTGTTTACTGTCGATCAGTTGGAACTCATCCGTCGACTGCGAAACAGCGGACTGACGAAGGAACAGGTCCTGTCCGCATTCGATTCATTCGACTGCCTCGACGGTCAGGTCAACAAATCGGTTGACATTCCAATGACATTGGTATGTACATGGCCGTGTGGTAGTGTGTGCAGATATCTGCGCTGCACTTTTAACAGATACATGTACTGCTGTTGTTCAGTGATATTATGATTTCTGTCGCTGTGCTGTAAGTAAGTAAGTAAGTAACATTCAGATTATTGTGGTGCCTTGTCCAGAGGTGGAGTACGTGAACACATTACAGAGTTAAAGTTCATAACTAGTCAAATGTCAAAATTTGGGGGGATTTCCCTCTAGAGAAGGCTTAAAATAAACACTGGGAGCCTGGGAAGGTTTATTAGTCATTTTGAGAATATTTTCACTTGCCAGAGCGACTATGAATGTCATAGGTATGGAATGAACTCGTGTAGCAACTTTATGTTTTTATTCGGAACAAAAGGCCTCTGTGAAGTGCCGGATTAGTTAATAAGCCTATTTATATAGCGCTATAGTCACAGCAGGCCAAGATCAAGAGCACTTTACACATTGCACTTAAATGAGATGCTAAACAAGTGCGTCTTTAGTCTGGTAGCGAACATTTCAAGACTAGTCGGATTAATGTGGGCGATAATTAATCGACGCTGCTTTTACGCTTGTAGCACGCGCTTCAAATGCAGGCGCTGCAGTGCTTGGTGCTGGCGGCTCCCAGCGCGGTTGCCACGGGCAACGGCACTTCGGAAAACCGAACTCGGCAGCAGTCCACTCATCTCCAGTCGCGGCTGCAGAGGCAACGGGCATCTCTGCAACAGCAGTTGCCTCGGTTACCGGTGGGACATGGTAGAACTGTGCTTGATGGACAGGGGACAGACCAGCCTCAGCAGGACGATGGCAGCGCTGCGAAGTCAGCTTCCGAATCTGGCACCGCGTCGGACAACAGCAGCAGCAACGAGGATGTTATTAGCGACACCGGGGGCAGATTGCCAGATGGATTCGAGGAGCGTGAAGTCAGTTTTGAAGAAATGAGGGAATTTTTCAGGTAGATTAATCTACTTAAACTGCTAAAACCCTTTACTGTGGAATTTTTTTTTGGAAAACTCTCCACAAATGTGGAATTTTTGTAGAAAAAAATTTGGGGCTAAAGCTTGTGTTGAGTTAGTTTTGCTAGTTTCACTGTGTTGCTTAGTCATTGACTTTTAGCTGGCATACCTTGGGCTCAACAATATATGATTGGAGACTAAATACAATTTATTGGACATGAGTAGGGACTTTCCCCGAGTCATCTCAGGTGCCGCTGTAAAGGGGTTAATATGTTAATCGAAGAATCTGGTGCTTTAACCCCTTATCGGCCATTAACTATACCGCTGATTGGTAACAAGGTCACAACCAATGAACAGAGTTTTGCTTGTCCCTGAAGCACTAAAACACTGAGTTGTAAGCAAATCAGTGAAACACATTTTGCACTGGCAGATGATTCATTTAAATGTCAAAAATGTACGATGCAACTTAAGACTGTTTGCATTTATGTTACGCTTGAGACTTTTGAAACATTTCGTTAAATTGTTACTTTTGACAGTCAGGGCGAAGTTGCTTGTCTCGAAGAAATCAAAGATTTCATTCAGAAGCACAGCATAAAGCAACAACAGATTGCTGTCCTTGCCGGTTAGTTGGCAGCTTTGTCTGAAAGAAAGAGTTAATTAACCCTTTGATAGCATATTGGTTAGGGCTCATCCATATAGTACGTACACAAAAAGGCATATTTTCAACCCCTTCTCGTGTTTGCACGCCATACTTATGCAAAATCTCCTAAATCTAAACCCCCCTCAGTGTGTACGTACTATATGGATGAACACCTTTACAGTCGAAGCTAGATATAGTCGAAGCTATGATAGTCGAAGCCAAAGGATTAATATGAAATAATTGGTTTTGACAATTAGACATTTGGTATTATGCATGTAAATAACTAATTCAGATTTTGTTCTTTGGGGTTTTGTGAATGCTTTTAAAGAGACCACTATTGTGTTTAACCCTTCTGTTTGTAATATTGATATTTTGGCTTCATAACCTATTGGTTATACACATATGCCTTGTCATAGGGTTAAGTGCAAGCCTTATTATGATAATAGTCTGGAAGTGAATGGAAGGTGGTCAATGCAGGTGGTTTTCTATCGCACTTTGTTTCAGGAGTGAGTCAGCCGTACGTGAGTCGTTACCTTCGAGGGGACTTCAACGGTATGTCGGATCGAAGTTGCTGTGCCATAAAGAAATGGTACTTGACGTACAGGACAAATCCCATGGCGATAGGTATGGTACAACAATGGTGGTATTTGTAGGGCTATATGAATATTCCTGGTCACTGCTTCATGGTGTGATTAGCATATTTAACTAGCTTGTATAACATGATAAAACAGTTAAACCTGCTCCCCCCCACGACTGGTCTGACCCTCAAATACCACTATGGGTACAACTGGAGACATACTGAATGTATGTATACATGTATGTATACATGTATGAATAGTAAGCATTTTAAAAGGCATACATAGGAAACACTCATATGTATGGTAGTGTTTTCAATGTATGCTGTAACATCTGTTGTATATTGTCATTATCTTTGAAATTTCTGTTTAAGGATTAGCAGTCAGTTCTGCCCTGATGATGGTGAGCAGCAGCAGCGGTGTTCCTCCAGCTTCTACGGTAAAGAAACCCACGTTGCAGGCTTCCATCGACCTTGCAGGCATCATCTCTTCGGTTCCGGCCGCCGCCGAAATGGAAATGTGCGGCTCTATGAGGCGGGAGAGATTCGTCTTCCGGTCGAACCAACTGCAGATTCTCGAGCGGTCGTTTGCCGACGACAACTATCCGTCGTATGACAGGAGAGAAGATCTCGCAAAGTCCTGCAACGAATCGACGCAAGATTTGGGTGAATCAGTCTGAATTTTACGAGCATTTGAGGATTTGAGGGAGTGAGTGAGCACCCGTGACTTGTGTGTACCTTGCCAAAAGGGGCATGTTGAAAAATTCTGAGGTACCCGAGCGTCTGCGAACGTTGAAAATATATTTCAGTTTCTCTGGATTCGTCTGATGCAGTAAAAAAAAATCCCTGACAGGATCAAAAATATTCAAAAAAGGATTCATCGCGACATCAGATTCAGGAAATATTCTGAAGTTTTTAGAATCAAAAATTTAGTCTGATATGGTTGTCAATAAATGTTTTATCGATAAATTTCAAAGGTCCTGCAGTGATGCTACTGATGTTTGTTATTTTATCGCAATTTCTTTATAAGTTTTTACTTCTTTTTTTTTTAGTTGGCCGTGAATTGACAGAGAAAGAGACTATCACTGTCCAGATTGTGTCAAACTGGTTTGCAAACCGAAGAAAGGACCTAAAAAAACTGTATAAAGAAGGTAAATGCATTTGGTTAATGAAGCTTGGGTTCATTGACCGTAGTTTGGTTTCACTTCTCAAAGATTACATGCTGAAAGTGTTTTTGTGAGATTTAGTTTTTGCTTCGGTGCGTATTTTCATCCTGTTTTTTGGTAATAATGGTGGTTTTAAAAACATTACCCTCTGCAGATGCTGAAATGTTGAAATCAATGTGTCTGATACCATGGTTCATTGAAAAGATATTTAAATTCAGGATTTTACTTATTTAAATGCAAGGAATTTTATTTATTTACAATACAATACAATTGAAAAGTATTTATTGAAAAGTATATATACAATACAATGAAAAAGTATATATTTATCTGTCTCCAGACGCTTTTTGTAATAAGTCCCTCGGGAACTAAGTACCAAGGGCAAAAAATATACAATACAAGATCTCTTTATTAAATCACTTAATACATAATAATAATAATAATACTTTTTGTGTTTCTTTATTTATTTCTTTGTTTTCCGATCTCACAGAGGGTCTTGATCCCAGTCAGGTGCCACTGAGATCGCGTGGTCGTCCTTCGCACAGCTACCTTGATCTGCCACTCGTCCAGTCGATACTAAGCCACCGTGGCGCTGTCTCCATGACAACGGCAGCTGGCAGTGACAGTAGCTCTCTTTCCAACGGTACTGTCAAGTCTGACACTGCCACCGGCGCCGACAACGCCGCCGAACCGCAGTTTTCGCAGGTCGAGATGGAGCCTGTCGGTCGAGCGACTGCGTCACTCACTGCGCAGAAGTCTATTATCGTCAAAACAGAGATGGACGAAGTGACAGAACATTTCGTCGGTGGACAGACGACACGGTGTAGCCCGTGCATGACACCCACCACGATAGCATCAGACAGATCATGACAAGCATATATATATGTGTGTGTGTGTGTGTATATATATATATATATATATATGTATGTGTGTATGTATATGCACACTCTAAGAAATATGTTCGATTTGAATTTAAGCGTTCTATGGGCCAGCAATTCGATTGGGGTTTGAGCAACATGTTTCTTGGTTTTGAGCCTTATTTTCGAATATGTTTAATGTTTCCTCAAGATTTTAATTATTTCCTGAAGCATTTTTAACTTGAGGATATATTAGTTAATTGAATTGATGATAGTTGTATAATTTGGTTGGTATGTGCTTCCTTCACATTGTTCCAAATCTTTGACTGCCTTTGTGATGTAATTTAATAGGAGATGGAGTGAGTGCTTTTGGATACTTGCATTGGGACCAAAGGTTTTGTTCCATAACTATGAGTGGTGTCATCCATGTTCAGATGTTACATTCTTAATTTATGAAGTTTTGGTTTTTAAGTAAAATCCATGACATTTTGTCAGTATCTTTGATGCATTTATGGTAAATTTAATTGGTTCCTGAAAATGTTCATTCCAGTTTGAAAATTACTCGCGTAATCTAAGCAGATCTTTTAAATTAATTACCGGTATTTAAGTTATCGTGTTTCTTAATACGTGTATTTGCTGCAGTTACTATTAGTGAGCTTCTATAGCGCCATTTTAGTAATGCACCTGGCATCGGTCGATGGTCCCTTCAGGCACAGGTTTGGTGTGTCAGTCTCGTTGACATGTTTAATGTCAGTGTGTGTGTGTGTGTGTGTGTGTGTGTCTGTTTGCAAGGCAGATTGTAACTCTAGATTCCACAGACTTACCTCATCAGAATCGCGTGCCTCGCGTTTAAGAATTGAAATTTTATTTTTCGGATTTTGTTTTGCAAATCTTTTTCCATGTTTTATCTGATGGATGCACGGTTCTAGCGCCCTGTCTTTGTGGGGCGGGGGAGAAGGTGTTGAAATTATCAGTGGTGTTACCGTGCCAGTCGTTGCTAGGCAACCGGCCTTGGATAAATTTTGGGTTTGTGACCCAGTTGGTTGTGGGGTTTTTGGGTAGAGAATGTCAGTAATCGTGAATTAAGTTGTTTAATCACATGTAAAGATCTAATCAAACCGGTAATGGGGTTATCCATTTGTGGGAAATTACTTGTGATTTTATAATTATTAGAAATACCTGTTGTACAGTACAGTCTTTGCATTAGTTTCAATGGAATATACAGTATATTATTGTATGAAATTTAAGAAATTCTGTATGTATATTTTGTGATTTCAAATACAGTAGGAACAGCCAGCATGTTATTTAAGCACAAGTGTCCTTCTATGCAACATTGATGAATAAAACTCTTTGTATTAATGTGATTTTACAGTGGCTTAGGGTGCATGAAAACCACTATAATTACACTTAACATTTAGTATCCCAGTTCTAGATAACTTTCCATTTTTAACATGCTTTTCACATGGACTAATGCTTCCTAATCCACTCGAAATCACATTATCTGGTGCCTTTACTGCTGAGTTTCGACATTTGATTTACTTTGCAGTTGTTTGGCATTACGGTTCGTGTTTTTAGTCGTGTTTTTAGTGCTTGGTATTGTACAGGTAAGCTGTTTTGCTTCTTCTATTCATTTCTATGCAAATTAATTTAATCACAGATAAAAATTAGAAATCTATTGTTGATCCATCGACAATGGAATTTATCTTGGTGTGACTTTACACCTCAAGTTAGGGTCCATCCATAAAGTACGTACGCACTGAGGGGTTTGATTTAGGATTATGTGCAAATCCCGCGACCGGTTGCAGCAAAATAGGAGGCGCCCTGCCCCGTGGCCAGGGTTTAATCTGGGCTCGGGGGGGGGGGCTGACAAAGCCAGGGGAATTTGAAATTTCCGGGGGGAATTCTGCTAGGGGCTGCTGTTAGTCCATTTAGTATGCCAAAATTTCCGGGGCAATTTGAAATTTCCGGGGACGAAAGGGCAATTTCCCTCCCGGAAACGGCCTAGATTAAAACTGTCCGTGGCTACAGCCAGTGGCAGTTGTAGTATGGTATTGGGGTTTGACTATTATCTATCGACTATTAATATTCATGACAGTTCTAAATGAGACAGGTCTGATATGAAATTGCTTCTCGAACTGTAACATTGTTTAATTTATTAAAATTTTCTGAAACCAGTTTTCATCTTCCTTCAATTTGATTAAAATTGTCTATCAATCTGTCTGTCTATCTATCTATCTATCTATCTATCTATCTATCTATCTATCTTTTGCTTCATGCTTACGGTCACTGCTGGGACACTAAAACTCGGGAAAAATTCGACGTCGCATTAGACATAGAAGAGATTTATGTTCCCGATAGGGCCAACGTACGACCAGCGCCATAAACTTATGGTTCCCGTGGTTTGTTTCGTGGACCTTGGTATTGGGCTGAGGGTGGAAAGCAGGACGCGATTTGTAGGGGGGAAAGGGGACTATTCCCCCCATTGCCCAAGTTGCCCGACTACATTCCCCCTACTGCTACATTTCCCCAACAACTACATCCCTCCAAGCTCCACATGTCCCCCCCCCCACTGCTCCAGGTCACAAATCGCACCCTGGTGGAAATGAGGAAGGGTATGGGGCAGTGGCGGCTCCAGAATTTGGCAAGTGGGAGGGCCGTTGGGGTGGCAACTTCTAATCATGGGGGGCCAACCATTTGTTGTTTAAAGTATGTAGCATTAAGTATAGGGTCCAAACTGGGGGGCCAGGCACTCAATAGGGGGCACGCCCCCTCCGGTGGAGCCGCCACTGGTATGGGGCGGTGAGTTGAGAACATTTTGGGGAGTGTTATGCATGTGGTGTGAAAATATCCCTGATATATAATCGCACAGTCCCATTCTAATCAGAGTGTAGTTTCTATGAACGAATCTAGCCAGTGACAGTCAAATTGCCTTTTTACAATTTCATTTTGGCGCAGATTCCACTTTTTTGATCCCATCTAGAACAGGCGGTTGACGTGTCCCTCTGCGGTTGCGCCGATGATGTTGATATTTTTAACCCCTTAACTGGGTATTTAACTGTAACTCAATGTAAAGTGGACGGATATATCCGGGGTCCCCAGTTAAGGGGTTAAGAAGAGAGAAATCTCTCTTCTCGTTTCGACCATCGATTGAAAATTCGATGGACGAACGAAAATAATTTGCGCGTTCTTCACGAGCAGCAGCAGCAGCAGCAGCGACGCTCGTAATGACCCCAGAGAACACGGCGCCACATAAAGCACGCGGGTCACGCCGTCAGGTCACGCGGTGGCGCGTCTAGACATTTTTCGGTGTGGGGTGGGGTGGGGAGGGCGGGGGTGGCGGTCGATCAAATATTTTGCCTATGCATTTTTTCTGCGGTCAAAGCGATCGTTTCTCGAATCGTTTTTTGGCGATCTATTAGGCGTTTCTGCTGATTAAAAGAATATTTTACCCTCCCCAGGTTTTCTATTTGGGGGTTTCTGATGACGCGGGTAAAGAGGACACCAGGGTTATCTCTAGGATTATCAATTTTTGGGTGGGGGTGTTGGCAGGGACGTCATTGGGGGCAGGGGGCAATATATCGACATGAATTTTTGGGTCGCCCGAAACTTTTTCATGGACTATAGTCCAGGGTATTTTTTCGAAATTTGAGCGAAAATTTGTGGTGTCGTAGGGCTTTCATATTTGCACAGATTGAAGCCCAGTCGATGCCTGCAAGGAATCTGGACCTGCATTTTCGATATTTATCACTTTAAAGGGGTTTTTAATCTATACAATGTATAGCCACCATTATTATAATTGCCAATATAGACACATTAATACGGTGGAAAGTGACGGCTTTTTCTAGTCCTCTGACATCAGTGGGGGGCGCTTGAGGGTTCTAAAGCGAAATGTGAGCAATATATCGACATGAATTTTTGGTTCGCCCGAAAATTTTTCATGGACTTTTCGTCCATGGTATTTTTTCGAAATTTGAGCCAAAATTTGTGGTGTCGTAGGCAGGGACGTCATTTTGGGGGAGGGGGGCATTTGCTCCCGCTAATTTTTAGGGAAACAAATTTTTTCGCCAATGTTTGTTTGTGTTATTTAGTGCTTTTAAAAGGTCAGCAGCAGCCCCTAAAGGTGTGGTGCTTGACTAATCGTAAAACAAATGACTGACCAACTCTGACAAGCAAAAAAAGAAAAAGAAAAAGGTCGTCAAAACTTTTTCGCAAACTTGTCAAGTCGAAAGTGTCCCCCCTCCTCCCGAAAAACAGTGAAATGATGTCTCTGGGTGTTGGTATATTCTGGGGTCCTCTGCCGAAAAAGTCTGACTAGCAAAAAAGGTCATCCGGCTCTCAGATTGGGGCGGGGGTTGGTCTTGGATTGGGGTGTTTTGGGAGTGCTAGGGGTGTTAAAATATCCATGGGGACAACTCCTGCACGCCTTTGTTCTAATATTTAGCCCATATATTTTAACTATCGTCGGCATCGCAGCTGAAACACCGGTTTTATTTTAAAATTTGGAGGTCGTATGCTTGAGAGGTCGTGTAACTATTAAGCTTAACGAGAATTCCAAAAGTTACAAAAGCGTTATTATCTAGGCATAACCAAGCTATATAACAGAAATATACGGCGCGCCGCGGCGGCGCCGAAAACCGATAAACCCGTCGCCGATATTTTCCGGCTCGCCGAACATATGGTCGCCATAACTCCCTCTGTTCTGTCTCAATTCTGACGAATAACTGACTGGACGGACCGTAAATGATAACAGTGTTTTCCCTGTGGGCCTGTTCCGGAATAGAAAATATTGAAGCCATAGAGTTTGTAATCTGTGCTCAACTCTGAAATACAGTAGAGACTCATTATAACGCACTTAGCGAGCCTGCAAAATTTAGTACGCGCTATACGAGGCACGTTATGTCGAATACCATCCAAAACGGTATAGCGCATCACACGGGACCGTAGGCCTACATTGCGGTACGTTATAGCCGAGAATGCGTTATAACCGAGTCCGTTATAACGAAGTTCTACTGTATGATTTGAAAGATTTATTCGGGTCGTGATTATCCGGGCTAACCAAGGACCGTCAACATCGTGTATCAAGCGATTTCGTTTTTGGCGAGGGGATTTTCGAAGGTTCATTTCACCCCACTGGTCAGACAGAAATTGCCCCCGTTCCCAAAAGGGTCGAAATTTTTTGGGGTGGGCGAAATCTTACGCCTCCGAGCAGCTTTTTGAAGAAAAAAAAACTTAAAACATCTGTATCAAGT
>CM030858.1:11557800-11565300 GCA_018105865.1 Metaphire vulgaris
TTTCACCCCCATCATCCCACCTCCAACATTAATTCTCAAATTTCAAATCAAACGACCCGCAAAGTGACGTCAGAGAATCCTCTTATTTTGCCCTCAAGCGCGCAATTTGTTTCTCCCACCCAGGCAGCTGCTGTCTGCACGCGAACATTGAATCGAAAACCGGCAATTATATTTTAACGACATTGCCCCCGTAAACAGAACGGGTAACTTCCCTCCCTCCTCCCCCCTCCCCTCTCTCCCCTTCCTCTCTAGCGGTCGATCGCTATCTAAACTGCTAGGTTTTACTGCGCTAATCGATCGCTTAGCGCTACCATCCGCTTCGACATGACGCATGGGATTCCCCTCCTCCCCCCGTTCATTGACGGAAGAAGCGCCATTATGGATCGCCGCCAAATTAGCGGAATTAGCCTCCCATCGGGCGCTACATAAGTCTCTACCGGCGACCGCCGTTTCCATGGCATCCATCATCATCGTCGTCGTCGTCATAATCGTCATTTGTATCTGCGGGCGTTGTCATGGAAACGGAGCCGCGCGCAGATAAGACCGATAAGAAATCGCATCGATTCTTGAGTTGAGTGTCCGGTGTTATCAGCTTCACGATCGCTTCTTGTTGCAAATCCGGGAAAAATTCGGGTCGTAAAATGCGCTATATAACTGACCAAATTGTTTCTCGATAACCGTCGATAAAAAGTGTCCTAGACAGACGGTCAGGAAATCTAAGGTCTGTAATTGTCATGAGACGGCATTATTAACAATCGGCCGCTTGTGAAACGGGTAAAGGAAATATCTGTATTTGTATAGCGCCTTGTAAAGGCAGGGACGTCATTTTGGGGATGCAAGGGGGCCGCCCCCCTCCCCGCTGATTTTTATGGGGAAAATGTTCGCGAATGTTTGTTTTAAATTCACGGTGTTCTCAATTGTCTTTACAATGTTATTACAATCACTGGTAAGTATGTACTATGCAGTAACGCATGTAGCATGTACTATGGACAAAAACCAATTTGCATACTGCATAGGTATTTTTTTAAATACTGCCTGCCTTGCAATCGAAAGTCTTTCCCCTTTGAAAACAATGAAAAAGTGTAAAAGTTGCACCGTAATCGCTGTTTGCTGGCCAATAATCGCTCAAGGTAACGTTAAATAATAATAATGTATCTCACATTATGGTCAACCCTTAGTTCTCTCTTATCAAAAGTCAAAGTCCTTCCCGAGCCTCACGGGCTCATAGGGCGGCGCTGATCTCCGTTTCTATAGTCCTCAGCCAGGCGTGCAATGCCACGGATACGGGGCTAGTGTATCGCATAGCGTACCTGTTTGACTTATCGCAGAATTTTACTGCTGCTTATCATTTTACTACCGCCCTCTCTAGCAAGTAAGGCTGAGTCGACCTTAGGGCTCCTGTGGGTCTGGAACCCGCGACCTTCTAGCTCCATTCTCCCAACGTTGTTACCACTCTGCTAACCTCCCGCCTTGTGTTTATTATTATTATTATTATTATTATTATTATTATTATTATTATTATTATTATTATTATACAGACCAACGTAGCCTCCTAAATCACTTGAAATCACGTTGTTGTTGTTGTTGTTGTTATTATTATTATTATTATTATTATTATTATTATTATTATTATTATTATCGCCGTCGTCATCGTCATCATCATCACCATCATCATAGAGTTTATAAAGCGTCAACACTGGCTAAAGCGACATCACTGACGCTACTTAGATTATTCTCTAGATGAAATAAATGAACAGAGATAGGCAAATGTACAAGTTTTCTCTAGGTTTGAGAATTTCTTCCTTGCTTTCATTTCACGCCGTTAATATTATTAGGCTACAGAATTTCGAAACAAGCAAGGTCTTTCCAAACAATACCTCAGCAGAACCAGTGGACTCACCTGTACCAAAACCTGCAAGCCTTCTTCAAAATATAGTTGTATAATTTGTGAAATTTAATATTATTTTCCACCAAAATAGTTTTCTTGTAATCATATTTTATTTGAACACATTCATCTTTCGAAATGATTTTGTTGGCGTGTAATGACGCCACTGGACAGGTTTAAAATTAATAAAAATATTAAAAACAGTTAAAAATAATAACAACAACAAATCTCGCCTTTAGAAGTAAATGGAATGCTGGCTTTAAAAAAATTGGAAAACATAGTTTCCAATTTATCATTTCTAGACATGTCACAGGTTTTGACTGGATCGGAATTTTCAAAAAAAATGTTTATTCTCTAGCGCAATATAATCTCATTTGCTTATCGAAATGCAGGGCGATCCAACTGCCACTGGACTGCACAAGATGATTTATGGGATTTACTATCACCGACTACGAAGCTTTCCAGCATAAATCAACAATCACAAAGCAAAAACGGCTTTAGGCCTATTAATAATAATAATAACTTTGTCAGAATTTAGTTTAAAACAAGTATAGAAATAGACTAATTAGCGAGGGACAGAAACGGTTCCACGTGGGGGTTGGGGTTGGTGGGGGGGCGTCCCCCTATTGAATACCAGCCCCACCCAGTGGCTTCCCCCATACTTTAATGCACTCGTACTAAGCAGCTAGACTAGTCCTGATCTGTGAAAAAATAGTTGGCCCCCCGTAATTAGAAGTTGCCACCCCAACGGCGCTACCCCCAGCCCCCACTTGCCAAATCCTGGAGCCGCCATTGGAGAGGAGAAAGAGCCTCTTTATAAATAGAAGTCTGAATAGCAAGAAACCGTTTAGTCAGTCGTTCTAAAAAGAAACCTAATGGATTAATTAATTACAGGTGTGTAATTAAGCATGTAATTAATTATTAACCATTATTAATAGAATGGTTTGGATGGTTTAAAATGTCATCTTTAATAACATAAGTAGACGCTTCATTTATTCTGATTTGCGGCGGAACGCAGTGTCTGCAGAGGTCGCTTTACGAACAACGGAAGTGACTACGCGATTCCATAAATGCCTGTCACGTGACCGGAAGTCGACGCTATACGTCGCGACTGCGCGACGTCGCGGCCACCGGAAGTGTTCGGTACGACGGAGGAATCAGCGGTCGGCGCTGCGACCGATCCACCCACCCCCTCCGAAGAAAGAAACACTCCCCCCGCCGCTGTTGCTGTTCCTCGTTGGAGTACCTCTCCACCACCGGAAGTGATGACGACGACGATGATGACGTCACCGCGGCGGCGGCGACGGCGGCGGCTGAGTCGACCTCGACGATCCCAGAGGCGGTCACGTGACGACTCGACGACCCCGGCGGATCGTTGTCGTATTCCTCGGGGGTGGTGTTCAGACCCTGGAAGCGCACGGAACAGGGCCGTGACGTCATCGAAACCCCCGCTCCGCCGTTGTTCGTTCCCGACTTCCGGTGATGGTTGGGACGAAGATGATGATGATGATGATGCTGATTATGATGATGATGTTGTTGCTGCTGCTGCTGCTGTTGCTGTTGCTGTTGCAGCCAATAGGGGCCGCGCGTCGGCGGCGGAGGAGGGGGTATAAAGCGCTGGCGGGTGCCGTCTCCGCCCTCCTCGCTCGGGCCTCGGCCGCTGTCCGTGATGGAACTCTCGGCCGAGTGGATGCTGTCTCTTTCCAGGTCGCCCGGAACCTTGATCGTCCACGGCTGACCCTAAAGGAGCAGAATGAATCAGGCGCCTAATCAATTATTTTCACGGATAGCGGCGCTAGAAAAATCTACTACTACGACGACGACGACAACTTGGCCTCGTTCTAGTGTACAGCCTCGTTTTGGCGTAGGTTTTCTTTCTATTGTAAGGATCTTCTCTACTCTAAGGCTCCTTTCTATTACAGGGCCCTGTTCTAGCGTGGGGCCTCTTTATAGTGTAGGGCCCTTTTCTAATGAAAGACCCTTTTCTAGCGCGTGGTCTCTTTATAGTGTAGGGCCCTTTTCTAGTGAAAGACCCTTTTCTAGCGCCGGGTCTCCTTTTAAAGTGTAGGCTTCTATATATAGTATAGGGCCTCTATATAGAGTAGGGCCTCTTTCTAGTGTGGGGCCCCTTTCTGTTTTAGGGTCCTTTTCTAGTGAAAGACCCTTTTCTAGTGTGTGGCCTCTTTCTAATATGCCAAACAAAATTTTTCACGCCCAAAAATCTTGATGGAATCTGCAAAGGGCTGAGCGGAAACTGTTTAGGAGAAGCCACCCCCTCCCAGCCTCAAATCATGTAGCGCCTTTTCTAATAATCACCAAAAGCAGGTATTGTATGACGTCACTGCCCTTTCAGGTAATTTAAAATGGTTTAACTTTAGCAGTCAATTAAATATTAATTATTTTATTTTATTACATTATTTGAAGACAGGCGCCCATCCATTCACTAACCGCGTCCATATCGCCCACCATCACTGATAAAACAGCAATCCTGATACAGTTACCATGGAAACACACTGCTTGCAACTTGTAACTATTACACGGATACTAGATCTTGAGAAAACCACATTATATATCCCATATAAGATATCCTATATCATGATATATTCTGATATATGTTATATATATATATCATGATATCATCATTTGACCGGGATCTTATGTGATTTTGATTTGGTGCTCGGTGTCTTATATGAAATGGCGCTATAGAAGTTTAAGATTAGATTAAACAGGCACGTGACTGCACTGACTGACCTCTGACGGGGTGTTCGTCGTGACGTCGGGTGTGTTGCCCGGATGTTGATATCCGCCTCGGCTGGTCTGCTGGCCCCCGTTGGAGACGACCATTTCCACGGGAGTGCCCTCCCTCGACGGGGACATCAGCGCCCTGAGGGTCGTCTCCATACGGCAGGTCTTCTCCATCTGGCGCCTCCTCCTTCCCTTCCTCCTCCCGACAACGACTAAGGCAATGAGCGAGGCGACAACGACGACGAGACACCCGACAACGACGGCGATGATGACGTAGACGAGCGAACCGGAAGCGAAGAAACGAACCGAGAAGGAAGAAGAGGAAGAAGAAGAAGAGGAAGAAGAAGAACCCGACGACCGGAAGTCGTCCGTCCCAGCGAACGGAACGCTGCAGTTGACGACGACGGTCAGCTCGGCGGTCGCTGACCTCATTTCAAGGCCGTTGTCCCTGGCAACGACCGCCAACCGGAAGACGCGGTGCTCGAGCCGCGAGAGGCTCGACCGGACGAAGATGACGCCGGTGTCTCGGTCAATCCGGAAGTGGGACGTCGTCGCCGGCGTCGCCGGCGTGGAAGCGACCACTTCCGGTGGGTGTTTTCTAGTGACGTCATTCTCCACTATCGAATAGACGAGTCGGCCGTTCTCGCCGGCGTCGGGGTCGCGGGCGACGGCGCGCGTGACCACGTGACCGGAAGGAAGCAGATTGGAGACGACGACGGCGACGGCGACGGTGCCGTTGGCGGGGGAGGCGGGGTGGTGGTCGAACGTCGGGCTGTTGTCGTTCTCGTCGCCGACGACGATCGTCACCGAGGCGGTCCCGAACATCGCCCCGATCTTCGGGTCACGTGCCATGACGGTCACGTGATACAGCTCCTGGATCTCGCGGTCGAGCGGTCGGCGCGTCGTGACGGCGCCGGCGTGCGCGTCGATGGCGAACTGGTCGGTCGTCACGTGACCGGAAACGAACGAGTAGACGAACGCGCTGTGCTGCGGGCCGTCGCGGTCCGTTGCCGCGACGACGCCGACCCTCGTTCCCGCCGCCCGGTTCTCCGTCACGTCGAAGGCGTAGCGCGCCTGGGCGAAGCGCGGCCTCTCGTCGTTGGCGTCGTCGATCGTGACGACGACCAGGGCGGACCCGGTCCGTGGCGGACGTCCCAGGTCGACGGCGAGGACCGGAAACCGGAACCCGTCGTACTTTTCACGGTCGACCGAGTCCAGGGCGCTGACGACGCCGCGCTGGTCGACGTGGAAGCTGACGTTGGTGTTCCCGGGGATGCTGTACACCACCCGCCCGTTGTCTCCCTCGTCCCAGTCGGACGCGGTCACCTGGAGGACGGACGCGCCCACCTGGTTGTTCTCCGTCAACGTACCTTTGTACGTCTGAACCATGAACACCGGTGCGTTGTCGTTCACGTCGAGTACGGTGACCTTGACCTGGAGCTCCGTCGACCTTGGCGTCGACCCCGAGTCCTGGCAGGACACCGCCAGGCTGTACAGCGGTACTGTTTCCCGGTCGAGCGGTACGGCCGTCACGATCTGGTACTCGGTGGCGTACTTCTGTACCAACCGGAACGAGTCGCTGTCGAGGGTACAGTTGACCCTTCCGTTGGGTCCGGAGTCCGGATCGGTGACGGACACCTGGGCGACGAAGGTCCCGACCGGGGAGTCCTCGGGCACCCCGGCGACCCCGGGACGGTGTCCCCCTCCACCGCCGCCGCCGCCGCCGGTGGATCCGATGGTGTTGGCGGTCAGCTGGGGACTGTTGTCGTTCTGGTCGTCGACGTGGATGACGACCGTTGCTTCGGCGGCGATGGAGTCGGGACCCCGGTCCTGGGCGGTGACGATCAACTGATAGACGGACGCCTTTTCGTGGTCGACGACTCCCTTCACGTACACGTTTCCGGATCCGTTCCGGATCCCGAACAGGTGTCCGTAGAGGGCCGTCGTCTGCGCGGCAAATCCGTAGTCGATCTCCCCGGCCGGACCGACGTCCGGATCCGTCGCCCGTACCTGGATTATCACGCGTCCCACCGGTACGTTCTCCGGTACGTTGACGCGGTACTCGGCGGCGCTGAACTCCGGACGGTTGTCGTTCGAATCCAGTACCGTGACGATGACGTCGGCGGTGCCCGTCCGGACGTCGGCGCCTCCGTCGAACGCCACCAGCTCCAGGTGGAACTGGGTCTGGACCTCGCGGTCCAGTCGCCCGGCGAGCACCAGCTTGACCTCGGTCGACCCGTCCAGCTTCTCCGTCACGCGGATGGCGAACAGGTCGGACCGCGACTGCAGCTCGTAGCGCCTGATCCCGTTACGGGGACTGTCCCAGTCGACGGCCGTCGGCAGGACGTAGGCGCTGCCCTCGGCCGCCGCTTCGTTGACGTGCAGGTGGAACTGCGGTTCCTTGAACGTCGGCGAGTTGTCGTTCAGGTCGACGACGTCGACGATGACCTTGACGATGTGCAGGTACCTGAGCGGCTGGACGACGACGCTCAGGTGTATCTCGCAGGTGTCCCTCTGGCGACACAGCGACTGGCTGTCGCGATCGATGACCGCCTTCGTCACGAGCGCGCCCGACGTCACGCCGATGTCGAAGTACTGGACCGCTTCCGCCACGAACCGGAAGCGCAGCTCTTTGATGACGTCATCGCCGTACCGGGTACGGAGATCGGCGTCGCGGACTAGGTTTCCGAGTTCGGAACCGATCGGGGATTCCTCGTCGATACGGTAGCGTACCTGAGACGAGGCGTCGCGATCGGAGTTGACTTTTCCGTGGGCGTAGCCAAGGCTTCGAAGTAGCGCAACCAGGCATAATACGATTCGAGTTGGACGCACGCAGGCCATCGCGTTACGCATAATATCGAGTCATCGAT
>CM030858.1:11570300-11577800 GCA_018105865.1 Metaphire vulgaris
TGTATATATAGACCTATATAGACTTTATGATCCATATAGACTACAGGTCTTTATATACTATAGTCAGTGTTTAATCTAGACTCCGGGGAGAAAACTGACAAGGTCGGGGAATTCGGCTATAGGGGGCAGCTGTTAGTTGATGTAGTATGCCAAAATTTCCGGAGGGGAATTTGAAATTTATGGGGAGGAAAGGGCAATTTCCCCCCCCCCGGAAACGGCCTAGATTAAACCCTGACTATAGGCATTTATGGACTATAGGCATATATATATATATATATATATATATATATATATATATATATATATACTACATTGTGCTTTCGTAGCGACGTGGCTACCGGTGGAACCCGTTTGATGGCGTTCGTCGGATCCTCTTTCTTGTGAAACCGATTATATAGCGCGATTCCTCGGAACCACTCTTTTCCCATTCGTCGCTGGATCGGCGAGAAAAGAAGTCGCAGGCGGAAGATAATTGCCAAATGACGAAGTGAGACAGAAGCGAGACTGCAGTCCGAACATTCGTCTCGACCATCAAACATCGCCTTCGGAAGAAGGGAGAGAGGAACGGACGGACAGAGAGGGAGGGATACAGGGAGACAGGGAGGGAGAGATGGAGGGAGAGAGCGATGGAGAGAGGGATAAAGTGAAGGAAAGAGAGAGGGAGAGAGAGAAAGAGAGCGAGGGAGAGGAGAGAGAAGGAGAGAGGAAGACAGACAGAGAGTGGGATAGAGAGAAATAGAGAGAGAGAGAGATAGAGAGAGAGACATACAGACATATAGAGACAGAGAAAGACAAAGTCAGACAGAGACAGAGAATGACTGAAAGAAAGAGAAGAGAAAGAGAGAGAGAGAGATTTCTTCACCCGTGCAGCGCTATATAAAACGCTCTTCTCGGATGACGAAAGCATCAACGTGGAATGTTCGAGGAAGAGGGGAGAGGAGGAGGAGGAGGAGGAGGGAGGAGCAGAAAATGAAGAACTAACGACAGCGGGGTAGGGGTGGGTTGGGTGGGTTGTGGGAGGGGGCGAGTTGGGGTAAGGAGTTATTCTACGGTGCCAAAATGTGTTATATTGTGTTGCAGTAATCGATTAAAAGCAAATCGATAGATCGATAATAGACGTCGATGTCTGCTTACGATCAGTCGAATTCGACACATGACACGAAGTCATTTGACTTCTGTGACGTCTCCTTTCCTTCTCCTCCCTCTCGCCCTCTCTCCCTCCTTCTCTCTTTCTCCTCCATAGCTTTTCCTCTCCTTTATCATTTCTTATTTTGCAGTACCGCCAACTGATAACTTTGAGCATTGGAATGGCGAATTGGTGTTATAGAAGATCAATAATAATAATAATAATAATAATAATAATAATAATAATAATAATAATAATAATAATAATAATAATAATAATAATAATAATAATAATAATAATAATAATAATAATAATAATAATAATAATAATAATAATAATAATAATAATAATAGTAATACAGTTTAGAGTGGTTCATTAGGGTCCGCCCTGTGTGGTCCATGTTTTATTAACGCGCCGCTGCTGATGATATACTGACAGATATAGATATCGTATCATCTGCACGCAGCAAAATTTTCAATTTTACGTTCAAAAGTATAAAACCAAAATTGAGTAAAATATCAGCTTTTTAGGTAGGTTGCGAGTCAAAGAGATTTCACTAGATTCCGATCTGATAGGAACTGCGATTTTTGTCCCATATATAGACATATCTGTCTGTATATAAGAAGCTAGGTTTTTATCCACTACTGTGATTTCAAGACGTCCAATCAGTATCCGCCGTAGGGTGAATTGCGTTTGCGTGGGGACGACCTGACCCATATTTTCCTTAGGTCAACGGACCCTGGCCCACATTATCCTCACGCCGACCGAATTATCCCAGGAAACGACTTCTGTTTGTGACGTCTTCTCTGATTGGTCGGTTTCTCTTGAAGTCTTTTCATTTCGAATTGCACGTAATCGTCGCCAATTTACCGTAACAAGGTCGGCCATCAGGGTAACAAGGTTTCTCTGGCTTCTGGCCGCAGGGGGTTTCCTTGCCCTTGTCCCGCCCTCTGCGGGGCATTTCTTCTTAGGTCGCTGAGGAGGGGGGTAGGCGGGGTGGTAAAACGACCCGTCTTAGGCGGCGTACTATTTTCTGACGTCGTCCGAGTAATTTCACTGACGTCACATCCGGAGAATTTGCGATGACGTCAACGATTATCTGGAAAATCATTTCGAATCAGAGCTTTTAGTACATGGTCATTTCACGGATTATCAATTTAGGGGTGTCGGTAAATTCTGGGGGTCTCCTGACAAAAAAGTCTGACAAGCCAAAAAAAGGTCATCCCATGCATAGCTGAGATTGGAAGGCTGTTGGGGGGTCTCGGTCTCAAATTGGGGGGGGGGGGGGGGGGGTTTGGGGGGTGCAAAATATCCCTGTTTCAGTATTCGCAGAGATGTCGAAACAAGTTTAACTGTACTGCGACGAATAAAACTGAAGCTAATTTGGTTCCTACTCGCTGTTATCATCATCGTAGTCGTCGTAGTCGTCGTTGTTGTTGTTATCATCATGTCTAATCTTTTCTTTCTGACCACGGGATTGCTCAATATTTTCTGTTCGATTTAGTCATTCTATGCGTACGGGGGCCATGGGGGTGGTCCTCTCTGACCCTCCGGGGAGAAAAATCAAGAGGGACAGTAGATGGGGAGGGAGGGAGGGGATAAATCCACCATGATGAGTTTAAGGCATATTCGATCGCCGATTATCGATCCATGCAGTGCCCGTGCCCGAATCGAATCGGGGAGCGAGGAGTAGAGCTGCAGGGAAACTCCACAGCGAGCCAGGGAAGGGGAGGAAATGATCAACAGAAGGACGTTACGTCCAGTGACCGAACGGGAATCGGATGTCGTGCTTTGAACGCCACCCCCACCCCCACCCCCACACCCTCACCGCCCCACCGGAATAAAACCAGACGAAAACATACGATGAATACCGATTAGACGAATCAGAGCGCTGATCTGACCTAACCGGGTCAAGAACGGGTCAAAAAAATCGGGTCAATTCGGTGCAAGTGGAGCGAAAATGGGTCTTCACTGTATGGCGTTCGCATTCTTAGCTGTATGTAGAAAATAGGAAACCGGAAAAATATTTGTTGATATTGGTACAATCAAAGACGCCCGCACATTAAAGCAAGAGGGGGCATTTGCCCACCCCACCCCCACTGGAAAATACAAATATCAATATTTCACATTGAAATTTGAAAACCTTGCTAAAATATTAACCGTGACCATTGTGTTCAAATGTGTTTTGCCCCCCTGGAAAAATTTCTGTGGGCGCCCATGGGTACAATGTCCATGTCATCTTGTCGTAGTTCCAAATCCATTGGCAAATTTTCTTGTCAACGCCATTGGAGACCAGGCAGACATGTTGCAAGAGGCAGTCGCTACGGATTACAGCTAAAGTTGCGAGAATTCGCCAGGTCAATAGTCGGCCGAAGTGGATGCGCGCGTAAACGAATCTTGACTGTATCTTGTTTCCATTCCTGGGCGAATGATTTCTAAGCATTTCTCAGGAAATCCTCGAAAAACGGCGAAATGCAAACGAAGATAATCGATTTCTGCATCGACTCAGATGACAAAACATCTCCATTTCTCTCTCTCACACTCTCTCTTTCTCTCGCTGTGCCTCTGTCTGTCTGTCTGTCTGTCTGTCTGTCTGTCTGTCTGTCTGTCTGTCTGTCTGTCTGTCTGTCTGTCTGTCTGTCTGTCTGTCTGTCTGTCTGTCTGTCTCTGTCTGTCTCTCTCTCTCTCTCTCTCTCTCTCTCTCTCTCTCTCTCTCTCTCTCTCTCTCTCTCTCTCTCTCTCTCTCTCTCTCTGCGTGCTTGTGACATATACACATATATTGCCGCGTAAATTCGAACCCATGCGTTCGAATCTCTGCCCATACTGGAAAAAGTTATTTCCCGTTCGAATCTCTGTCTCAAAAGTATAATTATATATATATATATATATATATATATATATATATATATATATACGTTATCTAAATCACAGTCCATAATTTTCGAAATTCCAGATTGAATGCTTCGAATTAAACCTCTACTCATACTCAAAAACCAGTGGTGTTGCCAAGATTCCGGAATTGGGGGGGGGGTCATATTTTCTAGTAAGAAAAGTCACCGACGAGCACAAAGTACGTCGTGACGTCAGCACGCTGACGTATTATCTTATTCGACCAAGCTAACAGCCCCCCCCCCAAAAAAATGTATCAACGATTTTGTTCAAACCCCACAGCCGATCCCAACCAGAATGGGGAGTCCAGTCCCCCGTATCTCCCCCCGTTGCTTATATTTTAAAAATTGCGCCTATCTCACTCCTTTCTTCCTACCCCAATCCCTGTCTCAAAACCCTTCGGCCTCGTTCTCTTCAAACTGCGTTTATAGAAGATACACCACCGGAGACAGGTAGTTACAGTGCTCGAGACGACGTCGTGACGAGGGGAGAGGGGAGAGGGAGGAAGGGACGGAGGAAGGAGGGAGGGAGAGGTCGGAGATAATTTGAGGATATGCTTCGAAAGAAGCATATATTACTTCGATTTTGATCCGGGATATATTCCGGAGCATGGATTACGGCGTGGACGCCGGTGGCCTTTTAAGCGAAACTATAAGACTGGGGGAGGAAGAGGAGAAAGAGGAGGAGAAGGGGAGGAGGAGGAGGAGGAGGAGGAGGAGGAGGAGGAGGAGGAGGAGGAGTTGTCATGGCGCCGGAATAAAAGCAAGAAACCATTGTCATGGATCGAATAAAAGCAATAAACCATGATGTCTTTGTATCTTTGGATCTGTCTGTCTGTCAATAAGCCTCTGACTGTCTGTTGTCTGTCTTTGTATCTTTGTCTGTCTGTCTGTCTGTCTGTCTGTCTGTCTGTCTGTCTGTCTGTCTGTCTGTCTGTCTGTCTGTCTGTCTGTCTGTCTGTCTCTGTGCGTGCAGTCAAGCCACTTATTGGACCTTGGATCCTGGTTTAAGGAAGATATAGTTCTATTATTATTAAAATAGCTGTCTGCCCGTCAAGCATGACGGGAAGGCTAGGCTAGGTTGTTTATGCCGGCGAATGTAAGAAATTCAGCTAAAGGTTTCGTATAATATTTTTGTGAAAATGGTCCTATAGTATAGGCCTATAATGATATCTACATTGCAACGTCATTAATTAAAAATGACGTCATGCCGATTATTAAATTTGAAGTTGCCTATAGTAACGCATTGTTCAATGCGAACGCAGTTACCTAGTAGACATGCAGACAGACAAACAGACAGACAGACAGACAGACAGACAGACAGAAACTCTTGGAAATTATTAAACGTATAAGAAACGAAGATCAGATGCTATCAGACGATACTCCACCAAGCAAAGACAAAAGGTCGAGAGGTAAATATGCGAAAACAGATAAATGCTGCTACAACCACCATCAACAACAACAACAACAACAACAACAAACTAATAATAATACGAATAATAAAGTAATCACAATAAATTATGATGATAATAAAATTAGTAATAATAAAAGTAGTAGTAGTAGTAGTAGTAGTAGTAGTAGTAGTAAGTAGTATAATAATAATAATAATAATAATAATAATAATAATAATAATAATAATAATAATAATAATAATAATAATAATAATAATAATAATAATAATAATAATAATAATAATAATAATAATAATAATAATAATAATAAAGATAATAAAAATTGTGACGCAAATAATTTTAATTTCAAAATGACGGATATCAAAATTTCAAACTCAAATAAATTTATCGATTTCAAAATGAGGACGTCTGTCTGTCAAACTCAGTCTGCTTATCGCCTTGCTCTTGTCTTCGTCTGTCTGTCTGTCTGTCTGTCTGTCTGTCTGTCTGTCTGTCTGTCTGTGTCTGTCTGCGGTCTGGAAACTCTAAATCAGAAGAACTCACAGGAAGAGGAACAGACAATTCAATCGAACTGAACACTGCTGTGTCTTTTAAGCATCGTCGACTCCCAATTGATGTAGCGCCAGCAAAACAGTAGTTTTCCGTTCCAAGGCTAATGTGTTCCAATTAACGCCAGAAACCACCCCCTCCCTGCCCCCATTCGTCCCCCCTCCCACATTTCACCCATTCGCCCTTTCATTCCTCCACGCCCACCCAGATGCCTCGTACGTCACGTGACCGCGCAATTCCTCTCCGTGACGCCGTCTATCGGTCGGCGTCGTAAATCGTCGCCTTCGGTCGCCAGAGGGACGCACAAATGCGACCGCCGCCGCCGCCGCCGCAGCAGCAGCAGCGCGGAAGTCGTAACGGGCGATAATATGACGCCGTCGTTATCGCGAAATCGCTGCGTTCGACGCCGACCCCGCGGTCGCAAAACTGTCAAAATCTTCACGTCTGGGCTCCGTCAACCCCCTTGGCCTCCACCCCCCCCCCACAAAGCCCTTCCCTTTGGTCCAGGTCGCGGTGCGCGAGCGAGGGGTAAACGAAAGCCGGGAGAATCGGGGGCTCGTAAGAATCGCACTTTTGTTGCTGTGCGAGAATAATACCGACGTTCCGTCAACAGGGAATTCTGATTAGGAGTTTAACTAGGAGGATGGTGACCGAGGATTGGATTACGACCCCAGTATGACTGAACTCCCTAATGTCGGTTTATGCACGTCCATCGTACGGGGACTCACGGAGGAGAACTGCATGCCTGAAAGTCTTCTCACACTAAAGAAGCACGCGAGAAGATAAGAGAGAGAAATAGACAGTGGCGTTTCCAGGATTTCTTGGTGGGGGGGGGGTGAAATGAACTCATAGGAAGTTGGTGGGGGGAGAAGAAAAGAGAACGAAAAAATCAAGAAATTTTGCCGGAAAAGGCTGACAAAAGGGAATTTTTTCCCTAATTTAACTACACTTTTACCGAAAAATAGGTTGACGAGCAATAAAAACATTAAAAAGGTCATTAGCAGTTTTTCCCTCTTGTTTAACTAGACCTCTACCCAAACATATGGATTTCACAAGCGAAAAAGAAGTCCGGAAGTCCGATGGGGGGAAGCATCCCCACTCATCCCCCTCACGTGGAATCGCCACTGGAGATAGACAGACAAACAAACAGAAACAGAGACAAATAGACGACAGACAGAAACAGAGACATGCAGACAGGCAGACAGAGACAGAGCATACAGACACATAGAGAGACAGAGACAAACAGGTAGATAGGGATCGTCCATAAATGACGCAACGCGATTTTGGCAGTCTTTTGACCCCCTCCCCTCGTCACAAATCGTCACAAAATGTCAGACCCCCTAAAAATGACGTCACAATGCGTTAACCCCCTCTTTCTGATGTCAAAATTAATGTTTCAATGCACTTATTACTTGAATGAAGCGGTATTGCAATGAATTCATTTGAAAATACTCATTATAATTATCATCATAGTTGAAGCGATATTCAGAAACGTTTTCAATTTATTTTTAAAAAATGAATTATA
>CM030858.1:11582800-11617800 GCA_018105865.1 Metaphire vulgaris
TTATTCTTATTTCAAAATTGCAATAACGGAGGAGCGCGCGCCGTAACCGGTGCAAAATGGACCTTCGAAAGACCGGCGGGGGCAAAACGTCTTCTCGTCTAGCGCGCTCTCTCTCTCTCTCTCTCTCTCTCTCTCTCTCCTCGTTCCCGTCTTCCGGTTTCAGTCATGCGTTGTCGGGCGCGTGCGCTTGGCGTTACGTCTATATATAGAAGGAGACCACGTGATTCCGTGTGCCCGATCGGAAGAGCTAGCGGTCCCTACGCCCCCAGATGAATTAGGACCATATTATGAACGGAGAGAGATTTCCGGGGAGGATGGAGATGGGAGGTGCGGGTGGGGTAGAGTGGGGTGGGGAAGACCGGAAGACGTAAAACGCTCCAAGTCAAAATGTCCATCGATTCCAACAATCGGTTTTCCTCCCTCCGCGCGAACCGAAAACCACTTTTCAAATCTTCATTCCATACGATGCATATATATATATATATATATATATATATATATATATATATATATATATGTTATATATATTTATATATATTTATATATGTTATATATATGTTATATAATATATATATAATATATATACATATATACATATATATATATATTAACATACATACTTATATATCAACATACATGTATGTTATATATATATATATATATATATATATATATATATATTACTGTCTCGCTATATGTTTGCAATATAATGTAGAATGTTCTTTCCTGCTGCAGTCAGTCACACGGGTGCACAAATATATCGACAGGTACAAGAAAGCAGACAACCAAACAGACAAATAATTAATTGTACCAAAGAAGTCTTTAGGAGTGCATGTATCGACCGCATAGGAGACCATCTCAGGGGGAATTTCTGGAAATATTTCGACCATGCACCGTAACAGCATAAGTATAAACATAATAATATGAAAATAAGTTGTTTAAGAAATTAATACATCTACCAGTATAAACATGTATATACTATATATATATATATATATATATATATATATATATATATATATATATATATATATATTGTGTGGTCCAATACATCCCAAATCATTTTCATTTTCGTCATAACTTTGTCAAATTTTACCCAATCTTGACAAAACTCGGTAGGAATGTAACTGAAAAAACCCCAAACACACCTATATTCAGGCAGGCTGCTCGCAACATGTTTTATTTGCAGCGACTGTATATGTCACGAAACAAAGCACATCGTAATTATCAATTTGCACGCTATAAAATATGGCAGTGTAGATAGCTCTGTAGTTAATTAACGTATTGTAAAAACACTTATCGACACTTACTGTATTGCTGGAAATTTTTCAATTCTGTCTGGTATTGAAGGTAGATCTTTAATTTGAATTTAGTGAAATTATTATTATTATTATTATTATTAACGTACTGATTAATGTGCCAAATGTAGTAACTCGTTCAAACGAACTGCGTGAACACATTACAAAGTTACATTAATAACTCGTGCGAAATAACCATGTTTACCATGAAATTAAGGCAGGAAATATAAATATTATAATTATATAATACTGTATATCGTCATCTTAGTAGTCGTGATCATCATATTAACCATCGTTAAACTGCTGACTACTGCTGCTGAGTGGAACAGTATTATCTCCGAAGTTTGTTCATCGCCAAATCAATTACCGAGATCAAAAAAGGCGCCACACAAACAGAACGGTGCTCAGAATATAGACGAGAGACGCTTGCATACTTACTCTCAAAGGTGTCGAAATCAATCGTCATCAGCTGCCTCTCCCTCTCCTCTTCTTCCTCCCTCCTCTTCTTCTTCTACTTCCTCCTCCTCCTCCTCCTCCTCCTCCTCCTGCTTGTTTTCCTGACAAGAAAAACAATTTCCCGTCTGCGATGATTGAGACGAGACAGACAGACGGACACACAGACAGACAAGTAGGCAGACAGACAGGCAGACAGACAGACAACCGGACAGATGCAAGGCTTAAAACATACGATGCTGTGAATAAAGAAAGACTGTGGAAGAAAACGAAGAAACCTATTCTTCAAAGGTCTTTCTCTCTCTCTCTCTCTCTCTCTCTCTCTCTCTCTCTCTCTCTCTCTCTCTCTCTCTCCATTGATTAGCAGCGTTTGTGATCTCGTCGGCACTTCGTCCAGTCGGTTCTTCATCCTTCAGTCCATCATCGTCTTCTCGCACGTCCGCGCTGGAGCCGTTTTCCCACTCGTTCGCTTTCCGCCGGGTGCTGTTTTGCCAAAGACGCTATCGGCCGACCGACGGCGGGACAATTGCACCGGGTGTCGTGTGACACGTGGAAAAGATGCCACGTGTCGTGACGACGCCGTGACCGCCGTTCGTGTCACATGACCGGAAGTGGCAGACGACACCCAACTTGTACGAACTGTTAAACATTTTTCTTGTTTTTTTTAACCTCAGATTCCACTTTTCCCAGCTGTTCTGTCATTTCAGAAAATCTTAATCTCGTACAACTGGACTTGAAGTGGAGAGTGGGATACGGTAGAATGTGGCCGGGGGGTGGGGTGGTGGTGCTTATGCCCCCCCCCGCCCCCCAAAAAGTAGAAATTTGAGTACATGCTTGTTTGCAGTCAACACGAAGGACATTTTTACTTCTGAGAGTTTCTTGATCAGGTAACGACAACAACCGATGTGCTAAACAGAGGCCATCGCCACATTTTCCGACCCCCACCCCTCCACCGACCTAACTAGACAAGATCCCGGATTATGCGTTGCGGCGTCTAAGAATACCGGAACCTGGAAACTACTCAAGTCGCCGCGAAACGTGGAAGAATAATTCTCGAATTATTCGATTAAGAATCGTGTTTATGATTGTTTCTTCCTTCGTCCCGGACGGCCCCTTCTCTCTCTCTCTCTCTTTCTCTCTCTCTCTCTCTCTCTCTCTCTCTCTCTCTCTCTCTCTCTCTCTCTCTCTCTCTCTCTCTCTCTCCTTCTCTCAACACTAATTCAATCTCTCTCTATCTCTCCTCTCCTGACTCTCTCTCTCTCTCTCTCTCTCTCTCTCTCTCTCTCTCTCTCTCTCTCTCTCTCTCTCTCTCTCTCTCTCTCTCTCTCTCTCTCTCTCTCTCTCTCTCTCTCTCTCTCTCTCTCTCTCTCTCTCTCTCTCTCTCTCTCTCTCTCTCTCTCTCTCTCTCTCTCTCTCTCTCTCTCTCTCTCTCTCTCTCTCTCTCTCTCTCTCTCTCTCTCTCTCTCTCTCTCTCTCTCTCTCTCTCTCTGCCCTTCACAACACTAATTCAATCGCGATTGTTGACAAAGGCAAATTGCTGATCTCAGCCCCTCCGGGTAAGAAACGGCCGTGTATAGGCAGGGAGAGATTTACGGATCGGTCATGCTATTATTGATCGTCGGGGGTTGGTTGGTTGGGGGCCAGACGGGATTTTGTGGCGGCGGGGTGCATTTTCCGGGAAGGTTTTAATTCTCGAGGGGGTAGGAAGGTGGGGGGGCAATCCCGTTTTTAGTTCAGGTTTTGGAGTAGTAAACGACTGTGCGAGAGAATGTGATATACTGTGTAGCCTATATAAACGGTGGCGTAGCCAGAGTTCCGGTATAGGAGTGGGACCACATCGCCATTTAAGAGTATAGAGACAGTCTATACAAGCAGAAAATATCATCAAGTAGTTCTTCACACTCACACACACTTGCGTATATAACTATCTCTCTCTCTCTCTCTCTCTCTCTCTCTCTCTCTCTCTCTCTCTCTCTATATATATATATATATATATATATATATATATATATATATATATATATATCGATTCTGGTTCGATCATTCTACCGACTTCCCCCCAACAAAAAAGTCTCAACGGTTTTGTGCAAATTTCACGACTGATCCCAACCAGAATAGGGGTGGGGGTCTGCCCCATCTCCTTTGTGGCCACATCAATGTGTGTGTGTGTTCAATGTAATGTCACGTTCTGAAACAGTTTATTGAGTGACGGAAAATGTTATCAAATCAACCCCGCTATATGTCTTCAGTATAAAGATGCTCTTCAAAACTCCAACATTACACATTACATAATTACATAATTACATAATATTACTGCACGCATCGTTGCAATACGTTCACCGCTTCTTTTACTAAGACTATGTATGGCCAAGAGTTTCGTGCTACTGTATATATATATATGAAGTAACCGTAACGTAAACTGTAACGATATTACGCCGGTAATGCATCAATGCAAGTGTCGCTATATATATATATATATATATATATATATATATATATATATATATATATATATATATATATATAGACACATTGACGAGAACTGAGAAAATATTTGTCTACGCGAAGACGATTGGTGTCTGGGGTCTGCATCTTCTGTCGACAAAAAACGGGGCCCCCGGGTTTCTATTCAGCCTCCGCCAGATGCGATCGACAACGGGAGCCCCCGCCCCCGCCCGCCCCCCCATTCATCGGCAGTACAGTACACTGTTACGCGGCGTACTTACACGCGTAATAATAATATTATGCATACGTTGTCGTTATATAGCGCGTAAGTTTTACAACGGCATATTATAGCATTTGAATAAAAGCGATTTGTATCGATTTCATCCAATGGATCGATTTAAAAAACGCAACCCGAAAATCCCCCGCCTCCACCCAACCATACTAGATGCCATCACCAAACCTCGTAGTAACCACAGCAACAAAAGTACCTTTTTACACACACACACACACACACACATGTATGTATATATATATATATATATATATATATATATATATATATATATATATATAGCACATGCTCTTCCATGCTCTTTCGTATCTATATATGTTATATTAGGAGGCGTCTTAAATGCAGATGGTGATGGCATATGTTTGCAATAGCGATTGATATCTATGTATAGTAATGGATGCTAAAGATAGTGGCTCAATATTGTGCTTGAAATCGATCTCTAGCAGGACGAAATAAGTTTCAAAAATGCTTTAGAATTAATACATATCTACATGCATTATTAGCATTATAGAAAAACGAGGGTTGTTATGGATGAGGCGTTTTAAATGCAGATGGTGATGGCATATGTTTGCAATAGCGATTGATATCAATGTAGTAATGGATGCTAAAGATAGTGGCTCAATATTGTGCTTGAAATAGATCTCTAACAGGACGAAATAAGTTTCAAACATGCTTTAGAATTAATACATATCTATATGCATTATTAACATTATGGAATAACGAGGGTTGTCATGTTGGAGGCGCTCTAAATACAGAAGACGATGGCTTAAATTTGCAATAGCGATTGATATCGATGTAGTGAAAAATGCTAAAGATAGTGACACAATATGGTGCTTAAAATCGATCTCTAACAGCACGAAATAACTTTCAAAATTGTGGTTGAATTTGCACAAATCCTATGCATATATACACGCATACAGAAAAATAGTATATATATACATTGTGTATATAGTATTTTTATTATATATATATATATATATATATATATATATATAGTAATTTTTAAGGCATCTGGAGAACTTGAAGGTGTCTTTTCGTCGGTTCTCGTCTGGAAATTCGGCGGGAAACGTGAGTGGCAGACGACAGTGGCGTCTGCCGTGTGTCGGTCGCGGCAGACGACGTGTGTGCGTGCAGACGGGAAAACTCGGAGGTGGTGGAAAATGGTCAAAAACGGTCGAAAATTGGTCGAAAATTGGTCTCTTAATAGGCTGGGAATTTGCCGCGCGCGAAAAACATTCAAGAGCTAATGAATTAAACGCAGTTGAAAATATGGTCAGTCGAATGACACAAGGGAACGGCCATCCAATTGGTCAGACTTCATTGCATCTTCTCCCTGTCTGTCTCCCTGTCTGTCTGTCTGTCTGTCTGTCTGTCTGTTTGTCTGTCTGTCTGTCTCTCTCTCTCTCTCTCTCTCTCTCTCTCTCTCGTAAGACATCCGTCTTAGGAAAGGGAAGTAATTGGGGTTTTAGACAGCTTTTTTCCAAATGCAAGAGACCGACAAATCAAAGGGAAAGAAAGCTCGATTATTCAACGGCCGACAGAAGCCCCCAACCCCACCCCACCCCATCTCCTGCCTCTTCCCCACCCCTGCAGTCGCAAAGGTCCTGGGTTCGGTCGAATGACCGAGGTTCTGGGGGTGGGGGCGACCGACCCCTTGTAAGTTGCCCGTCTGGGGGCCGATGGGATGGGGAGGGGCGGAAGAGAGACGGGGGGGTCGCGGGAGTGACCGAGGGGACGGGTCAGGGCGGCGTGAGACCGTGAGCGGTCAGAAGAAGCAATCACGTCTCTAGGATTACGGAAATCCAGGTTGATTGATGGGTGGGAAAATTTCGAACGACTCAAGGGTTGGGGAGGAGGGGGGCAGGTGACTTCTGTGTGATGGGATGAGACAAGTGCGTTGAGGGGAACTTCCTCCTCCCCCCCCCACCTCCCAATCTCCTCAGTGGCCCCCTCGTGCTCCGACTTCTTCCCCTTCCCTTCCTCCTCCTCCTCCTCCTCCTCCTCCTCCTCCTCTTCCCTCATCATCATCATCTTCTTCTTCTTCTCCTCGTTGGATCAAAAACAAGTGAACGCATCGTTCGATGCAATTCGTTATTTTATTATTCGCTCCCTTTCGATCGAAGGAAACATCTCTCCTCTCCCGTCGCAGGTGTCTCCGAGATTGCGCTATATAAATCTAGATTTGCGTAGCGCCATTGCGTTGCAGAAGTCGGAGGGAGAGCTTCGCCGCCTTCGAGGCAGACAACTTTAGTGACGCCACATCGAAACCAAATAAGAACTCTCACCCCACCCCTCTCTCTCTCTCTGCCTCAGTTTCACTCTGTCTGTCTCAGTCTCACTCTGTCTGTCTCAGTCTCACTCTGTCTGTCTGTCTGTCTCTCTCTCCCTCTCTCCCTGTGTCTCAGTCTCAGTCTCACTCTGTCTGTCTCACTCTCACTCTGTCTGTCTGTGTGTGTGTGTGTCTGTGTGTGTGTCTGTCTGTCTGTATGTATGTATGTATATCTGCATTTCTCTGTCTTGGCTGTGTGTTGTTGCTGTTTGTGTGTTTATGTGTGTGTTTGTGTGCATGCGTGCGTGTGCAGAATCAAAAGTCAGAAATTGCTTTATCCTGACTGCATCGGTTGTTGCGATGTCTTCGACACGACGTCGCCACTTAACATCGACCGGCCTTTTTGAAACGCGGAGAGTTCGTTCCCCAATAAATTCCGGCGTAATAATTAAATCAGCCGCCAGTTTTTCTCTGCCGCCATCGCCTATAGTAAATGGCAGACGCATTCATACAAAATGCAGACCACTCTGGTCTAATACACACTCACACAGCCGCCGAATATACAGACTGAAACAGAGACACCGGAAGGAGAGAGAGAGAGAGAGAGAGAGAGAGAGAGAGAGAGAGAGAGAGAGAGAGAGAGAGAGACATAAGAGACAGAGACGGAGACGGACAGACAGACAGAAATAGGCAGACAGAGAGAAAGAGAGAGAGAGAGAGAGAGAGAGAGAGAGAGAGAGAGACAGACACACAAACAGAGAAAGGCAGAGACAGACAGACAAAAAGAGACAGACAGACAAAGAGACAGACAGACAAAGAGACAGACAAAGAGACAGACAAAGAGACAGACAAAGAGACAGACAAAGACAAAGACAGACAAAGACAGACAAAGAGACAGACAGACAAAGAGACAGACAGACAAAGAGACAGACAGACAAAGAGACAGACAGACAGAGAGACAGACAGAGACAGACAGACGGTCAGACAGATGGGAGGAAGAAAAGGAAGGACGCATTCCTGTCTCGTGGGACTAGAATATCTTTCGAGCGGAAACCGAAAATCTAAATGTCTGAGTGGGCAAACGTGTCCTGCAGAAGAGTCTCTTCCTTCGCATTTACTTCGATTAAAGCGCAGCAGCAGCAACGTTTTCCCGACGTCTCAGGCCTGAACAATTTTCATCCCGACGGGGCGATAGCTCTCGCCCCCCGCCGCCCCTCCCACCCCCAGCGCCACCAAAATTTTGCGCCCAAGAAGGAGAAACCGTGGGCCGCGCGATAGCCGCGTTTAATTTCATCTCTTACTTATTAAAATTTTCTTGTAAATTTTGAAGGCACGACCATTATTACTGTCCACGGTTGTTCTTGAGACTGAACCTGGACCTGCGAAAATTACGACCCGACATTTTGACCCAAAATATCCCAATAATGGCGCGAACGTGTTTCCTGAAATGACACGTCAAGTATCAGGCGAGATAACAACTGACCGGTGTGATCTTCGTTTCAGCGGAGATTTTGACGTCTCTGTCAGGAAATTCTGTGGAAAACAATGACCTGATCATGTCTTAAGAGTGACGTGTGAATTATCCATAGGCCTATTGCCTCTGTCTCTCTCTCTGTCTCTCTCTGTCTCTGTCTCTGTCTCTGTCTCTGTCTCTGTCTCTGTCTCTGTCTGTCTGTCTGTCTGTCTCTGTCTGTCTGTCTGTCTCTCTGTCTCTGTCTGTCTCTCTCTCTCTCTCTCTCTCTCTCTCTCTCTCTCTCTCTCTCTCTCTCTCTCTTGTCTGTTGCAGTTAAGGTCTATAATCACACCTTTTATCTATGTGCGTATGTGTCTAAAGTTTCAAAAATGAGCCAACAAAATTGACATAATTATATTTGTAGTCACGTCATTTAGAAAGAAATAATAGCGCAGCATAAATGACTTTAGCATTGCCTACATGTGGCGTGATTTATTCCTATATATATATATATATATATATATATATATATATATATATATATATATATATGAGATATAAAATGCATGTGATGTAAAATGGAATATGCAAATAAACACAAATTTATAACTAACATAAATGTCAATAGACTATCTGACTATCAAATGCCATTGGAAACCGTGTTAGGCCTACGGTTATTTTGAACTTTCCATAATATAGGCCTACAGTTGACGATGACCGTGTGTACATTACAGCGATTACATTACTGATTTTGTGTAGTCGCATACGAGTACACCGTAAATATAAATATGCTCATTATGCTGGCCATTTAGTACTTACAGGCGTTACAGCGCATGAAGATTTCCTCTTTGAAATTATCGTTCTTGCTCGAAGTAGGCTGATCTACGTCTTCTACGAGCAGTTCCGTATCGCCTTTTCCCTTGACAAAATTATGCTTCCGACCATAGAGATATACGCCTTCGCCAGAATTCGCGCAAATCTATGGTTTTCGGATTTACGACGCCCTATCCCAGATCTGGATCTTTTATGTGGCGCCAGTACAGTCCCTGCTCTAATAATTCCAGTGGTCACGTGGGACACGGAAATCTATCTGTGTGTGTGTGTGTAATAATGTATATGTCTGTCTGGGCAGAATCTGACTGGAGGGACTTGATATTGCGCCTTTTCATAATAGGATGTCTGTTTGTTCGGCTGGAACGCTGGAACTTGGAAGGCAGGGAAGCAGATTCCATCTTGTGGCCACTACTCCCTCGGCCATGGTCCATAGAGACGGAACACGAGAACGCCATAGAGCTGTGAGCATTTCCGCTTCGCCATAGAAATGCGAAACTATAATTCCCGACCGCGGTCAACAGGCCGAAATAATAATAATAATATCTTACTTGTCTAAAAATTCAATACGCGATTAAATACAGGCACACTCGCTATTGATGCGAATATATCACAAGAATATGCTCCTAATTAGATTGTTTTAAGCTTCAATCGAGCTCGTATTTATATCCCGGGCTACCGTTTTGCCAAATAAAACACGCATTTAGACAAAATTCGATATTTGCCAAATAAAACAAAACAACATTTAACTGATCCCGGATAAAATTCTTCATTTTATTGAATTACAGTTAAATACACGGTTATGAAACGGTATGACGCAAATTGGAGTCTGCAGCGGTCGTTATCCAACGGACAAGAGAACATTTATTTCAAACATCAGTAACTTTTAAACCACCAATCGCCTGGATAACCAATGCAGTCTATTGTTATATCGTTAATCAAGTATTCGCCAGATGGCAAGATTTTTATTACAATCGCCAGATGGCGACAGAACAGACGTGAACATGGAAACATGGAGAACAGAGTGACAGTTTAGATGACTCTAGTTCTTTAGAAGTGTTACATTTTCCAAGAAGCAGTGCAGGCCAAACTTGTCTTCGACCGCCATGGGGTCGATTGGGCGGGAATTAGACCCCCTTTAAGAACTCAACCCTCACGAAAAGCGAAAGTTGCTACGTTAGCTGTGGAATTTTTTTTTTTAAAAATGAAAAGTGAAACTCGTTAAAACAATAATTTCTTTAAGAATAGTTTTTGATCAAATGATAAAAATCGTGATTGCAGATGGAAAATACTTTGAAATTTCGTGGATAGCTTTACTAAATGATGTTTAGAACAGCGAGGCAGAGACCTTTGCCACGCCTCGAGAGCTGTCTCTGTTCGTTTGCGAACGGTGGCATTTATTAAGGGTTCGGCGTTCCATACAAAGCGCGACAGTTGGACCCGAATGGGTTTATTATTTGGAAGGCAAGGCTTCCCATTATACTTTGGAGCATTGGAAGTTATAGCGGAAGTAGTGAAACAACCACTGACAAGCGGTCAATACCTTTGGAATTTTAATCGAAGACGTCTTCGAACCTGATTCTTTCTCTGTGGATTTTGGAAAATGTCGTCAAAAACTGCAGGTAAAATCGACAGAGATTTGTTTCAGTTACCGGTCCCGAGTACTGTACTGTACTGTATTTCACTGTGGCGTTTTGATACATTGTATTGTAGCAATAATACAGGGGCGGGAAGAAGATGGAAGAGTGGTACTATCAGTGGACTGTAGAGTCGACGGAAGCGGGTTCGACTCTCGCAGGAGCCCCGGGATTGACTCAGCCTTCACTCAATTTCAGTGATAGAATGAGTAGCAATGGCAACATTGCGAAGGTGACCATAGGATCGGCGGAATGACTGGCCACCGTCCGCCGATGAATGGCCCAGCCACCTATGGACTGATGGCCACTAAACGGAGATCAGCATAGGCCAATATGGGCACTGAACCTACGGGTGAACCTTTTTTCACTGCAGTAATGATCGTTGTTAGACCAAATTTATCCTGGCGCGAAACTTTGCGTCACTATGCATCATCATCATCATCATCATCATCATCATCATCATCATCATCATCATCATCATCATCACTAATATTAATGTCTAACATATTACTGTAATTTTATTATACCAATAAAACAGTTCGCAGTCTTATTTTAATTTATTTCAGCTACATCTATTATCTAAAATTCGACGCAAACCCCTAATTAAATATTTAGGGTTTATCAATTTTATTTTGCTCCAAGGGAATGATATTGACGAGGAAGAAAGGGGACAGAGACGAGGACAGGCGAAAGATAGATATGCAATTAACAGAATATTAGTGGACTTTATTACGATGTCGAATTTTTACAACAAACGTCGTGGATAGAATTCTTGAAAGACTTGGCAAATAACTCAAAATACTAACAACAAAGACCACCCCCTCCCCCTCGCAGTTCATATTTAGGCCAATAATTGATTTAACGCGAAACTCAAGTGTGGTAACACTTAGATATTTATTGTCCCATTTGTGCAATGCAGCAACGTTGTCGAATAATTTTGTGTTAGGGGGTCGCTTTGCACTGTCTCAAATTTTTTCTCGGACCTCGCGTTTTAAACGTTACGAACCTCACAAAATGCAAACAATTGCTATTCGAACCCTGGTTACCAAGCACATAATTATGCCCGATATATAACAGGATAGTTAGAGTTCTAATGGTGAGTTTGGGCATTATATTTCACGTCAATATTTTTGATGGCGGCAAACAAAGCTAGCTAATTTTTAAACTAAGCTAGTTAATTTTTAAAAACTAGTTTCCTTGTTCTTCTGTTTGGCTTTTTCAAGACCGGCGTTTATCTTTGTTTTCGTATCTAATTCCAGATCGTAATCAGTTTGGCGTCTGTGATATTAGACTAATCAGAAGGAGTTCACAGACACCCGTAAATACTGAAATAGGCTTAATTAGCTGTCTGCCTGCCTGCCTGTCTGCCTTCCTGCCCGCCTGGACTCAGTCTATACAGTTTGATGGAAACCAGACTGCTTCTTGCGTGTAGCGAAACTTCATTCACCGTTCGTTAGTCCAAGATTTTAAAACTGCCTACGACCTTCAAAAGGTCCAAAAGTTCTTATCTCTCGGTTTGAAACTCTTTTGCTCTTTCAAATTCGCACAGACTACTGTATAGTCTTTTCTCAATGTTGTACAGGGGCGGGTTCTTGGCACGGGCTAGGCTTAGCGACCTCCCCCCCCCCTTAAAGAAAAAAGTTCATAACATTTTGTGTTCCGTATTTTCAAATAACCATTCGAAACCTGAAACTGATTTGGCTACGATTTCGAAGTTCGAACCTATAATCAACTAATATTCAGGAAGCATCTTATAAATCTAACTAAACAAAATCACTACACCTCAAAAACAAAATAACTTTTCTCCGAATTTTGCGCTATATATTTCATTCAAATCAATCATTATACCGATAACATTTTTTGGGTTTTTTATAAGACACAATCTACCAATACTTTTCCGTCTTCGAGTGCGTCTCAGCTATACGAGCCTGGATCTACGAGCAACAGTTTCGATGTCTTTCAACCCCGTGGACTCCCTAGGGGCGGATCACTATCAATTCCATCAAAAAAGCCAATACAGTTGGGGGAGGGGAAAGCGGGGGTAGGGGGGTTGCATCTGTCACTACGCAACGGAAGACTTTGACCGCGTAGAATCGCTCTTTTCCATCGAAGGCCTGGACTACCACAAAGTAATTTACGTAAATCTAGAACATATGTGGGGAATATATATATATATATATATATATATATATATCTTTGGTCTTTGCTGATAGGAGGAACTCATGATTTACGATCTGAATATGATTCAGTAAGAATATCTTTTTTAAAACACTGATGTGGTTACAGTTATAAGCTAAGACGTGAAAATCAAGGTTCGTTCGCTTTCTAAAAGCTTAGCAACGAGATATCTCGTCAACAAAAGCTTCAATCTTCGGCAGGAAATAGGCGTAAATTCTAACTAGATCTCCATTTATCTAAGAATTAATTTCTCCTCGTCTGTGATGGTCCTTTTCAGCTTTTCGATCTATTTTCAATTAATCTGCGAAAATAATAAAATGGACTCAAGGCACCCGTGGTTAATTAACCCCTTAACCGTGTATTTAACTGTAACTCAATGTAAAATGGACGGATATATCCGGGATCCCCAGTTAAGGGATTAATTAATAATTTATTTCACAACCAGTCGATCTTCTTTACGAAGAATTCTTTTCGAAAGATTTTCAACAGCAGACGGCGTGCAAAACACAACCTGCTGCAAGAGACGCAAAACGTGTTTATATATATCAGTTGTCCTCGATACGTTAACGTTTGCCTCCGGCTATGTATTAATCGGGCCGCTTAGGAAGACGTTTTCTACTGTATTTTGTTGAAGACTATTTTTTCATATGCGCAGGAGATTTATCTATTTTGGAGAGAGAGAGAGAGAGAGAGAGAGAGAGAGAGAGAGAGAGAGAGAGAGAGAGAGAGACAGACAGACAGAGACAGAGACAGAGACACACAGAGAGACTCACACAGAGAGACACACACAAAGAGAGAGACAGACAGAGACAGATAGATGAGGACTTCGTTGTGTTATCTATCTATAGTACAACTACTGGACGGCATATCAAATGTTTTATTGAATCTACTCCAAAGGGTTAATACAGGCTATCGTGTTTACTTATAGACGCATCGTCCAATTCGCAATAAATATGGCACCAATAAAGTTTATTAATAAATAAATAATAATATTATTATTGACCTCTTAGGACCTAGGGTATACTCAAGGTCAAGGGCGAGCCAATGTAATTAAGCCTCCACCAGTGTGTGCGTGGGTGCGTGTAGTTGTGGTCCACTAATCGGTTTTGAGGAATTTTTGACCTGCGGGTCTACCCCTATGAACCAGTGTCATTAAACCCCTCCCCCACAGTGTGTGTGTGTGTGTGTGTGTGTGTGTGTGTGTGTCTGCTTCCACTGTATTCCCTGGGTTGTGACACAGCGGTTAAAGAGAGAGAGAGAAAGAGCAACGTCGTGGGTGGCCAATGGGCCTAATTAGACGAGGCGGAAATCTGGTGAGTGGGAGAGGGGGATGACGAAATAAGAGGGAAGAGGAAATGCGGGCGAGGGAATAGTTACTCCGCGATTTCCTTGAGGAAATTGTGTAGAAAAGTGAGGCATCCAAATGAGTGAGAAGAAATAGATTATAAAGATATCGGGAGAGAGAGAGAGAGAGGGGGGAGGAGAAGCAAACGTGTGTACAGTGGTGGTCTAGAATATAATAATAATAATAATAATAATAATAATAATAATAATAATAATAATAATAATAATAATAATAATAATAATAATAATAATAAATGGCATTGCGCCTTCTGTCAGTGGAGTCTGCTACGACAGTTTTCTTTGAGTGCACATCTTAAAAAAAAACACATTTTGCAGTTAACAAAACAACTGACATATTAAGCATAAGTTCTTCATAAATCTGTACTCTGGTCGCTTAGATATGCATAAATTAGTATAACAAGGCCTCCTTTAATTAAACTGCCTAATCGAAGCGTGAAATATATTATAATAAATCCAATAATAATAATAATAATAATAATAATAATAATAATAATAATAATAATAATAATAATAATAATAATAATAATAGATATCCCTAATAATAGGTAATAATAGTAATAATAATAATAATATACAGGGATCCCTTTTATTCCCCCCGGGGAGCTGTGCCCCCAGTGGAGGATACAACCCCCACGGGCGGGACTAGGTCTCCCTCGGGAGGCTGCGCCCCAGGGGGGGGCTGTCGCTACTCGATGCGATTGTCTCCGTTCCTTCTCTAGTCGGCAGCGTTACCGCTACTTCGGTGGGCGATCAACGTTTGCAAGGTTATTAAGAGGCAATTCCGTACAAACTGCATCGGATAGAGTACTGTAATAAGATTGCGAACGAATAACGTAACCGCGTTAATACGCAGATTTCCTGCAGGAAGCAGGGGCGGCTCCACCGGGGGGCAGGGGGCCCGTGCCCACCTATTGAGTGCCTCCCCCAGTAGCCCCCCCCAGTTGGGACCCTATACTTAATGCTACATACATTAAACAACAAATGGTTGACCCCCATGATTAGAAGTTGCCACCCCAACGCCCCTCCCCCCCACTTGCCAAATCCTAGAGCCGCCACTGGCAGGAAGGGCTGGAAAACTGAAGGAATTCAAGACAGACGATAAGATGGAGTGAGGAGAGCGGGAGCGGGAGCGGGAGGTAGATGATGCGGTGAGAGATGTATGGATGTATTCGGATGAGAGCGAAAGAAGATGAAAAGAAGATGAAGGAGTGATGACAAAGAGCTGATGATGGTTCTGATAAATGGAGCCGGTCAGGTCAAAGGAACGACCAGAGAGAGAGAAAATGAAAACTCGTCGATTGACAGGGAAAACGAAGAAATCGTAAAGCACGTTGTCATTATTGCTTTTCGAAAAATTATTTGCGTTTTGAGAAGAAAAAAACATACAAGGAGTCTCTAAAGTAGGCCTAATTGACCGAATGACCAAGTAACGAAATAGGACTGAAAATTACTGTGATTAGAAAATGTTATTTATAATAATAATAATAATAATAATAATAATAATAATAATAATAATAATAATAATAATAACTTCGTTTTAGTGTGTTTCATTAGGATCGAGAGAGAGACAGAGACGCACAGGAAGACAGAAAGTGCGTGTGTGTGCGTGTGAGTGAGATATATATATATATAGAGATATAGAGATATAGAGAGAGAGAGAGAGAGAGAGAGAGAGAGAGAGAGAGAGAGAGAGAAGTAGTCACACATAGAACGCTCTGAGAAAATTCATGTAAAAATGTGAGTGGTGTTGTTTTTCTGAAACAGGGGCGTTCTCGTGCAATAAATTCGTAATTTCCTGATACGAATAGGTTCTCTAATCCGACTTAATATCTTTTATCCGTGTCTCTCGTTCCATTAGTTCCGCATCGAAACGTTCGCGTTTAACCCCCGCGAGCCCCGATTTTGAGCGAAACTTCGACATTCGAAATCGACAAAAAAACACGATAAGAATTTCACTCATTGAGAAAGTCTTGGACCGAACCTTTGGCCCTTAGATAGCAATCATTCCGCTACCTTAATTAGATTAAAAGTCGATAAGATTAAACTGTCGCAGACGTGGAGAATAGGTATAACTACTCTGTTGAATTTAAAAGAAAAGAAAAAGAAGATAATTCGAAAATCTACAGCGGTAGAGACACCTATTTATAAGCTTATTTCGACATTAAGCAGATAATTCTACCGAAGGTCTTATAAATGCATTTCATGCAGGATGTATACAGATACGAAGTAAACACCTCTAAGTTTGCCACTGGCGACAACTAAAAGGATATCATATACATTATTGGGTGTTTAATACTGTTTATGCTCATAAAAAGGCGCCACTGGGATCAGTCACAGATAAGCATAAAACCAGCTGATTCAGAAATTAGATTTTTATTTTTATAGCGCTCGCATTTTTATTTATATAGCTCTTGCAAATGCTAGAGATTTTCCCTCATTATAGGCCTGCAGCAGGTTTCATAGACATCAAAAACAAGTTTTATAATTAATTCGCTCTGTGAGAGAAGCCTATTGAAGGTCTGTTGAATATAAGGTATATAGACCCTAGATATGTAAATATCTAATCGATTTGAAGAAATTCTCCGACAAAATCGACATTTTCCTCTTGTTCCAACTTCATTGCTTTAACCTATGGAAGAATATTCAATAATATAATTATCAATTTCGATCTACAGGGTTCGAAATAGAGCACACCCAGCCATTTCATACTACACACTAACACCCGGTGCTGATCCCCGGTTTCGTGACCATCAGCCCATATGTGGCTAAGCCATTCATCGGCGGACGGTGGCCAGTCTCTTCCGCCGAACCTATGGTTACCTTCGCAATGTTGCCATTGCTACTCATTCTACAACTGAAATTGAGTGAAGGCTGAGTCAACCCAGGAGCTCCTGCGAGAGTCGAACCCGATTCTGTCGACTCTACAGTCCACTGATAGTACCACTCTTCCATCTTTCCGCCCCTGGTGGGACGGGGGGTGTGATTTGTTACCACGACCCCACCCCCCTACAGCAAGGGCGCAACGACCGAAGGAATTCAACCCCTTAACCGTGTATTTAACTGTAACTCAATGTAAACTGGACGGATATATCCTGGATCCCCAGTCAAGGGGTTAATTAATTAGCTTTGAAGTCGGTTTAGAACCATTTTACGATAGATTCGTTTAAGTGTGCATCTTTGATGCTGCACAATCTCTGTGGATGCAGATTCTCGGGAAGGGGTGGGGTGGGTGGTGGTGCTGTTGCCCTAAGGTATTGACCCGTCCAAAGCGGGGTCGGCGAAATGGGCAACATCAAACGAACCCCCAAAGATAACATTGAGTATTGTTATCCTCGGAGGTAAACTTAGACGCGGAATATAATTTACAAGCGATATACACTTCAACCCGCAATTCAAACACTCAAAGAGGAACTGACTACTTTAGCGCCTTCAAATTTTCTTGGCATCGGCTGTATACGCGCTGGTTGCTAGCCCCTTTCTCTTCCCCACCTCTCTTTCATCATCTTTTAATTTTGTGAGAGGGGAGGGAGGGAGGGTTAGCTGTCCAGATGATCAGACAGTTTGAAAATTCCGATGAAACTGTATTCCTTGAACAAACAGACTAAAGCAGTGCCTATATAAGCCCTACATCTCTAAACAAACAATTAACCTGGGTATGCTTCATGGAAACTAGCTCGTCACTTCCCATCCCGTCAATCCTTCTCACGGAGCCTGACCGGTGGAATGACAAAGAAAATTACCCCTCCCTCTCCCCCTCTCTCGGTCGGCTCCACTCATCTGTTGGTCATCAGGGCCTGGAAAGGTCAAGAGATATTTGACCCCAAACCTATGTGGAAGAGACAAAGACGATATGCCATCAAAGCAGTTGAGGTAATTATATTGCAACCACATGGAACTTCTAACAGAATTCCCAGGAATGGGATTTTTATAATCACAGCTTCGTTTGTGCAGTTTGAGAAAACGTTAATCTTTACCTAATAATAATAATAATAATAATAATAATAATAATAATAATAATAATAATAATATCATCATCATTAATCATCATCAGTGTTTCTGTCTCTACAGGTAGGTATTATTTCTCCACCGATCGATCTTGCTAATAATAATAATAATCTCATTTTGATTTTTTTTTGTGTCCTTTAAATGTTGCTAGTTGAACTCAAGTTGATTTTGTTTGTGTCCTTTAATATTGCTAGGTGCTCAAGTTGATTTTCTAGCGCATTTTCTCACTTCCTTGGGCCGGTAGCTGGTTAAACAGATACTTCGTCCTCTAAATGCTCTGTATTAACTGATATTTATCATTAATAAGAACTAGGCCTGTTTTTATTTGCAGCTAGAAATATTCGTTCAATAGACGTTATTTATGCCTGAAGGCTTATCGTTCCCAGTGTCAATAAATTCGTGAACTTGCATGTATCCAGCATTTTCTCCATCATCATCAACGTCATCATCATCATCATCATCATCATCATCATCATCATCATCATCATCAGGTTGATGCTATTTGCTCAAAAAATATTCGTGATGAGCTTTCCTTTGGGATGATCTGCGTAATGGAAATGAATTCTTATATTTCGCCGTGTGTGTGTGTGTTTGTGTGTGTGTGTGTGTGTGTGTGTTTGTCTGTGTGTTCGAGAGCTCTCATCGGCTCTTTTCTGGCGCTTCGGTGTTATAAGACGCCATCTTTCGCCATAACCTGAGCGTCTTCAGTGGCTGCCATGTCGCTCGCCCATGTGGTCGGTGGGGATGGGTGGGTGTTGGGTGGGGGTGGGGGTAGTGAGGAAAGCAAAACGAAGAATGCGCAAAGTGCATGATGGGTAGGTACTGTATGTATATGAGAACTTACACGTGTTACTGTAGTTATATTGGCTAAACAAACGAAGTGGCAAACGAATTTAGTTCGATGCAGATAAATATATTATATAATCTCGAAACAGAACTTCCTCTGCCTCCCCTGCTCCTCTTCCTCTTTCTCCTCCTCCTCCTCCTCCTCCTCCGTCTTTTCCAGTCGGATTTCCACACAAGAATCAAAGTAAAAAAATAGAATTTCAATTCAGACAGCGACAACAACAACAACAACAACAACAGCTGCTGCAACAACCACCATCTTTTCAGCAAATCAGAAGTAAGTAAGTAGGTAAGTAATAACGAAATTCTATAGCGCTACCCAAAAGCTTGGTGCAGTGCACCAGCTTATCGCGAGCGCTCGAGAAAATTAATGAAGTGTCGAATTTACTGACGGATGCGAAGGAAAATTTAGTGACCTTGGAAAGACAGCAAAAAGCAGAGGCAGTGGCGTATTTAGAATTTTGGTAAGGGGGCCAGCCAGAGACGTCATTTCACTGTTTTTCAGGGAGGGCAAGACACTTTCAACCTGACAAGTTACAACTTTGGAAAAAAAGTTGACGACCCTTTTTTTTTGCTCGTCAGGGTCTGAGGACAGGCTAGGCCAAGGACCAAAGGGGGGCCATGGCCCAAATGGCCCAATGGTAAATACGCCACTGAGCAGAGGGATCGAACGGTGGATGCATGGCGGGAGAAGAACATCGTAAAAACGTAGAAAATCCTAAAAACACATTAAAAACTTTAAGGTAGTCTTATTTTTAAGAGGGGGGATATATACCGATATACCCCCCGACGCTACGCCCCTGCATGTCCAAAGAATAACCGTCAGCGATTCGCTTTTCTCTTTAGGATAGAAAATTCTCTTTGGGATAGAAAAATAAAACCATCCGTGAAACACTGATTAGAGATAAACTCGAACCAGCCCGCCACCCCTTAGCGTAGCAGTTCACCGTCCCCCAGGGGAACATGATCATAGTATACTTGTTCACCCTGCTTCGTTCCCCCCCCCTCCCCTATCAAATTATACTCATGTCGCGAGTTCCTGTTATCTATGCGGGAAATTACGATGGTGCCTACAGGTACCCGCACTCCTATCTTCCGGCATTATCGCCCGCGCGTCATCGATCACGTGACACCAGCCGTATCGCCTGACGAGGTTTTGATGAATTCGCGCCATCTGTCGATTGCGCAGGTGGCAGCCGATAGGTGGCGCTCGGAGCGACTAAATTGTACAGTACATCGTCTGCTACCGAAGCGTGTAGTCTTGACGACTGCATGCCCACGTGTTGAAGTACCAACGGTACCGGTACTGGTACTGGTACTGGTACCGGCGTACACCGTAAGTGATACTCTGGACTCTATGCCCTTGTTTGGTGTGACTAGGAGATGGGCGGGGGGGCCGGGGCGGTGACGGGGAGTTAATTTTCCGGGGTTGGGAAGAAGTCCTGTCTGTAGTAACAGACAGCCAAGTTTTATCCTGCCGGAGGGCATTCGACCCACCCTAGCCTCAGCGGCAGCGGTTTATGACCTGGCAGGGTTCAATTATGAATGAATCACGCCCCGACCGCAGCTGTTGGAAAAGAATCCCCTACCATGGACCAGCGGAGACAACGTGTAGGCCTACTGCCAGTTGATGACTGAAAAGTCCTTTGAAAACTATAAAAAGTCAATTAAATCTTGCATCTTTCTCACTAAGTCGTATCGCATAAAGAACCCTTTAAAACTTAACCAGTTATCTAAATTGCCGCCCCTGTGTGCTACCACAACAGCTGTTAGATTCCTATTACTTAGCCACACGAAGACCCCTATTGTTGTGTTACAGTGGGTTTTACGCTGGGTAACTTAGCCTCCTAACTTAAGTCACGTGAAATCACTTTGTTATTTATCATAACGACGCCAAAATCGTGTTTTATTCTATGTATCTAAAAAAAGTTAAATTAGTAACAAATGCTTCTTGGTCAGTAAGAATAATTAGTATGCATATCTATTACATACACAAAAACCGTTTTACTTTCTTTGCTACGTTGAATAGATTGTTAGCGTGGTTAAAACTATATATTATATCTGATCTTATCTATAAACCCAACATCATTCGCCCAGGCAACCAGACTGTATAGTATGTAATGCAGCATGTAATGTAATATATCGATGGTACGTGTGTGACTGTGTGGGAGGTAGGAGGGGGAGGGGTTATCACGTGTCCCACTGAGCACATGATTTTCATTTACGGTTACCGGTCTCTCGTCCTCTGACCCAGTTTTCTTGGGATGATCCATTTATAATATCCAGCCTTCTCACAGGAGACCGTGATGGGATTCGATCGAAACGGAGGGATTGGATAATCAACGCCTCAGGGATTTAACAGAACAAAGGCCCAAATTCTTGGGTCTTTGGTACACAGACCACGCGGCCACCACATATCCAGTCCTATATAGGCTAGTGGTTAGCGTTTTGAGTTATAATAATAATAATAATAATAATAATAATAATAATAATAATAATAATAATAATAATAATAATAATAATAATAATAATAATAATAATAATAAAACAAGGTTTATTTAAAGTGGTTCAGTAGGGACTGCCCTGTGTGAGAACCACTGTTAGATGAGTTTAGGCTTAGTCAGAGTTTAGGGATTATGTAGCGCCACCATCACTTCAATATTGTGTTAAAAATACTTGGGTGGTCTTCTTCCAAACGCGCCTCCTCTTCCTCTCTTCCCTCAACTAATGTTTCATAGGAATCGTATTTCGCCGACAAACCAATTAATCATATTGTGCGTGGTCTTGCATGCATCTTGTCGGCTGTTGAGGATAATATTAAATATACTGATTGGCAGGCCCGCCCAAAGTGGAGGAGGGGGGGGTAGCAGAGGGAGCAGCTGCACCCCCTGGAAAGATGATTGTCTGCACCCCTCTGCGCCCCCTGTGTTTCCTGAAATAGAGGGGGTGCGGAGGTGCAGAGGACTTTTTGTTGCTTGTCAAGGTTTTGATGAACTTCAAACTTAGGCATCTACGTAGGTAAGTAAGTAAAGTCAAATCTCGCGCATTTATACAGCAGCGCTTCAAAAGTAGTATGGCAGTGTACTAGACACTATACACTATGCTCAGATGCCCTGCGCCAAATAGCGAAATAAATTCATATATTTCGACACAAAATGGAATAAATTCCCAAATTTCAGACTATTACGAACAGGGTTGTTTCTAGGATTATCAATTTGGGGGGAGGGTGTTGGTATATTCTGGGGATCCCTGCAGTAAAAGTATGACAAGCAAAAAAGGTAATACGGCTCTCAGATAAATTTAAAAGGTATTATTATTATTATTATTTAGTAGTAGTAGTAGTAGTAGTAGTAGTAGTAGTAGTAGTAGTAGTAGTAGTAGTAGTAGTAGTAGTGTATGCATTTTCTTATTAGTCAGTTTAGGATACGAGACTGAAAAAAACGCTGTGATAAAATGATTTGCTATGATGACGACGACGACGATGATGATGAAGACGGCGACGATGATGATGAAGTTGTTGCTGGGTGTCGTTGTAGTCAGTCACGAGTATTGTCAGGGCTACGTCGACAAGAATGGCATCTGGAACAACGGATTCTACTGTCGCAAGTGGGGAGGTCAGAACTCCACCTACTGCTGCGGCGACGGTCAGGAGAGGTTCTGCTGCCCGGAGATGCCGCACCTGATCACCCCCACGGCCGAATCCAATTCGCGTCTGCCGGCGGACACCCTGAACTAGTGAGTGTCGATCTGGCTTCTGTAGCGCCGCCTTGCAGGATTTTAAATTAATCGTTGATTTGTTATGTGACTGGAAGCTGAGCGCCTAAGAATAAGCAGCTACTGTTGTGCCGGGCCTCCAAGGCGCTATAGAAATCCATTTTATTATTCTTTTTTTTTATAAAATCGCGTCATCTGTCGAATGTGCCAGTGGCATTCGATAGGTGGCGCTTGTTTAAAAAAAATAAATTCTATTAGGCATTTCTTAATCTTCGATGGGTGGGAGGAGGGTCTATATTTTGGGTTTATGTTGTAACGTAACTGTAAAGAAATATTTCAGCTGAGCTGAGATATTGCTGAAGATATCGCTGTCTATGCTTGTTGCTATGTTCAGCATTCACGTTGCCATTGGAGTCTGCATCGTTGTCGTCGTCGTCTTCGTCGTTGTCATGACGACGACGTTCTGCTGCCTCTTCTTCTCCTTCTGCCCGGTGAAGAAGAGACAGAGACTTAGGAAGCAGATGACGCCGTTCAACGGAAGTGAGTCGTCGGTCTTAACCGCTGGCGTAGCCACTGGGGTGGGGTGGGGGGCCACAGGGAGACGCCCCCCACCCCCTATTATAGCTGGGACCGATAAACAAAATGTTTGTTTGACCGAGTAGCAAAGAGGATCTTTACGCGGGAAGATCTGAATGAAATAATAAGATTAAGAGAATTGAATTGTAAAGTAAGAGCAGTTTTTTTACTGTACACTGTACAGTCAAGAGTTAATTAGTAATGCAATTAAATGGGCAGAGGCGTAGCGAGGGGGGTATATTCCAAAATCAGTTTATTTGGCTGTTTCTCCTCCTTTTCCCAGGACAAATTTGACTGTTAGTTTCTTTTACTGTTAGTAGCCGTTTTGTTCACATGTGGGACATTGACATATGTTTTGATTTTGAAATAGCAACGACTAGACTTAAGATTCATTAACCACCACCCCCACTCCCCAATCGAATTCCTGGCTACGCCGCTGAAATCGGGCCTTGTCTTTTGTGGTCGTGCAGCGCTTCCGTTCTGCTCCGAGGCGGAGGCGACGTCATCGGTGATCGCGGCCGAGGCGCTACAGGTGCCGTTCCGAGATCTGTCGCTCTGCACCTCGACGCACTTCACCGGAACGTCGACTGCTGCCTTCTTCGCCGGCCAGAGCCCCACGTCGTCCTTCGATCAGCGCCGGCGACGCGAGGGGGTCGGCAGCCCACGGCCTTGGTCCCCCTCCACTTCCCTCGGCACCGCGGACGACCTCGACTCGACCGTCACCGGCTCCTTGTACCACAGGAACCGACATACCAGACGTGTCGTGGCATGCTGGTTAGTGGTACTAAGCGCAGACATCGACATGCATGGGTTGGGTTGGTTTAGACCAGGGCTCGGCAACATACGACCCGCGGACCAGTGAGTTCAATCCAGTCCTCCGGTCCCAACAGCTTTTATGTAAAAAAAGTTCAGCGCTAGTTTTTTGCACTTGATATGCACATTCGAACTTTTCCAGCGAAAACTTTCTAAAAAACAAAAAACATTGAAGGGTTTTTCTGGCCCGTGGAAACATTATTTAATTGCATGGCCCCCGGAACAAACACCGCCATAATAAATTTTCCTTCACTTTTCAAAAGGTTGCCGGTTCCTGGGTTATAGACGTTTCCATGTTTATGGTGGCTTGGGTCAGAAAATACATAAGTTCTGGCTTAAGAAATTGTGTATTACGGGGGGTGGGTGGTGGGTCAAGTACTGTAATTTGCTTTGCTTTTCGCTTAATTAACAGAAGTGCAGAATCTGTGCAACTGTGAGCTCAGACCAATCCTGAAGCTGGAACCAAAGCGGAATGACAAAGCGAATGTCCTGGTGTGCTCCACTGGAAATACGGACTCCTTCAAAAAGTAGGCAACCAACCAGAGTTGGAGTTGCCGGTGGGTTGGGGAGGGGGTGAACCCCCCAGATAACTTTGCAACCCTCCCATAAATCGCATATCTGGTAGCCTACATGCAGTTTCTGTCATGCATTTAATTTCAGTCCTCAACCCCCTCCCCCGCTCAAATTTCACAACTCCAACACTGGAACCAACTAACTATTTACCATCATCTAGCTCCTAAGAACAAGTAGCTATATGCACTGCGATACTACTTTTGGAGCACTGTTGTATAAATGCGCGACATTTGACTTTACTTACTTACTTAGATGCCTAAGTTTGAAGTTCATCAAACGAGTGTAGCCTAACATTAAGTTTTGTATAATCAAACACATTTGAAAAATATTTTACAGAATGTAGTTTAAGTAAAGAACAATGCCCACTGCCTTTTTTCTAGCAGACATTCAAAGCTAATTTAGGGGTTGAAATTTTTGGGCTTGTCCCCACTAAGGTAGAAGAGACAGGTTGAGTCGGTTGACTTTGTTTAATTTCCAAAATGCAGTGAGCCCATTCATTTAGTATGCTTAGAGACTCAATATAGATGGCGCTGCGCGTTTATTTCCCCCGCAGCCCAACCGGTTATCCGTCGTCTGCGTGGAGACTCGATTCGCTCGGCGCCAAAGGAACTCTGCCGCGAAAGACCCGGATCGACGACGCCCCGCCCCTCGGCAAGCAGACGACGTTCGAACTGACCTATCAGCGAACGAGCCCGTTTCCCGCCGGTGACGTCGTCGTGACGTCATCGGCGTCCCAGGGAAACTGTTGGCAGTCGAAGCTGTTGAGGCTGCCGATGATGTCCTTCGCCCCCGGGCTCGAGGCCGATCGCCACAAGAGGGACAGCGGTGTTATCGACGTCGAGGACGGGAGCGACAACGGCGGATCGCCCGTCTGTGCCGGCCCCGCTGCACCCTCCGAGGACCAGCTGGCGACCGCACGCGGTACCGGGCCGGGGTCCGTCTATGCTTGGAGAGGCAACAGCTAGGCATATCCACAATACTCGTCGGCACTTCTGTTTGTATTTATATTGTTGGGGTCAGAAAGTGTTGAGCAGTGGCGGCTCTACAATCTACATGGGGGACCCGTGCCCCTATTGAATGCCCCCTCCCAGTTGGGACCTTATACTTACACTACGGTACTGTAAAATGGTTGGCCCCCATGTTTAGAAGTTGCCACCCCCAACGCGTCTCTCCCCCCCCCACACTTGCCAAATCCTGGAACCGCCACTGCTTCAGCGCTGTAGGTTTCAACTTTTCCCTCATGGATAGAGTGCCTCCCACTGGCCTAATCGTAAATGATATCTTCAAGAGGACTCTGAATACTTTTGTTACATTTGTCAAAGACATTGTTCTTGAAACGCTGACACTGCCTTCAACTGTCAGACTCACATCGTGCCAGAACGTACAGTATAGAATTTGATATGCTTATGACTGGAACTACAGTACTGTACTTGTAAATCATTTTATTTTATTATCACTGTATGCAATGCAAAGTCTGAAAGTCAATCCTGGCGCCTTTATAGCGCATGCTATCTTATATCTTAACACAGCATCATAAAATACATCAATTTTAACACAATAAGCCCCTTTGTAATATTCACAGGGGCCAATCCAAAGAACAATCAAAATATCAAGGCAGTATATTGAAACCAGTGGCGTAGCCAGGTTCCACAGTGAGGACACGTAATTTGACTCGGGAACCCTGGAAGCCCAAGCCACTTAACAACTTAACAACCAAGAACCCTGGAAGCCATAACAACTTCAATTCAAAGAACAATTAAAATATCAATTTTGGAAATTTTGCATGCAGTATATTGTGCAAGTGGGGAGAGGGGTTGAAAATATGTCATTTTGCGTACGTACCATATAGATGAGCCCCACTGCATTAGATTTAAAGCCTGAACTCTGTAGCCATATAGCGCCGAACGACTACAGTGTATAGAGCCAATCACCCTGCCTCACACCTCAGATAAAAGTTCTTTTTTTGTGGTTGATAAGGGTTTGAATTCCCAACCCACCGTCCATAGATTACAGTCATTGCAATAGAACTGAGGCCGAGCTGAACTAAAAGCAAGTTTTTTCTGGGAGGTCCCATTGGTTTAAACACTTTTTTAAATGTTCAAATAGGCCTAAACAAGAAATTTTTACACGAGACAACAGAACGCAAAGGATTGGAAAAAATTTATCACAGGGTGCATCTCTTAAAAGGTGGGGAACCTTGTATTTCCTTCCCAAGTCTGTGTAAAAAGATTCATCTGATATTCTACAGATGGTGCTGTGATTTTAACAAACTAACACATCTTGTATTTCATAAAAGACCAATCAGCAGATGGCGCTATTTTAACATATTGAAATCTTGTCTTCAAAGATCAACAAATGTGTTTTCTCTTAAAATCTGCCAACACGTACTGTTCTAGATAAGCAGTAGTACAAGTATATTCCACAAATGCCTAAACACTTTACCAAAACCGGCTGTTAAGTCCTTGAACTGTGTACCATGTTCTTTTGCATTTGGTATTTCAGCACATTTCTGTCTATTTCATGCAACAGCAGATGGGTTCATCCAGAATGGTGATGGCTTGTCACAGTTAAAATAACTTATTTACAGAATTTGTCCGATTTCATTTTCTCACGTCTGCAAAATGAAACATAATGAAGTTTATGCATAGTACAGTATTTCAAAATTGATTTCAAAACACATTATTAAATGAGAACTAAAAATAGCACTAGATAACTGCTGTGGAAAAATCAAAACCACGCTTGTTGCCAGTTACCGATCAAGAAGTACTTCGTGTAGATTTCCATCGACTTTTGCTTTCTTTACGACGGTTCGTTCTTCAGGATTTACAAGAATCCTTCTGTCCTGGAAGCTCTGAAACTTCTTACTGACAAAACAAACGCAGCATTATTACTCGGAATCAATTTCTCACACCTATCTAAAAACCAATAAAAGCTCTGTATAAAATATACACAGTAAATGTATACACAGTAAAAGTGATCTATGAAAATATAAACATACACACCTTAAATTCTTAACTGTATTTATTTTATGTTCCAAACAATTCTTGTAGATATGGCTTCACATACACATATCCAAGCTCAATGTCTTTAGATTTTCCAGTGTCAACAACTTTGCCATCCTCTGTGGTCTTCTCCCGCTTGGTACATGAACGCAGCTGCAAAATAATTAGCACTAAGATTTAATAAATATATCCCATAAAATTTAACTACATAAACAACATTCATTCATTTGCTTATTCATTCATTCATTCATTCATTCATTCATTGGACTGCAGATTTCCATTGTGCCAATCTTATGTTACATGTGGCGTGGCCACGACCAACATAACTATAACAATCCATTGATAATATATTTAAGTATTTAAAACTTTGGTTGAACTAAAGTAATAAACATACAGTATTTAACCCTTCAACATGAACCTTGGGGCCCGGAAAAACTCGTCCAAGTTAACTGAAGGTCCGCAATGCATGGGTTGAAGTAAACCTACCAACGTAAATGGTTTGTTTCAACCGAGGGTTGTTCAGAGTTCATGCCATCCAAGTCTCTTGTAAGTTGTAACATGGGTTTTACTGTAAATGTTAAATAATTTTGAATGCTGGACGAAAGAAGAACTGCGCTGCACAAATTGACAGGTCTGCCGAGATAGACATCACAAAATTTTGTAAATAATGTTTCTTTATAGTTGACCTTAACAAACTCTCTTTCGCCGGCAGTCTTGCTGCTGCAATAAAAATATTCTGTGCTCGCTGGTTCCGAGAGGAAAGACCCGTTGCATCCGAGCAACGCCATTTTCCCCTGAAATGACAGGAAAGCAATTACTACAGAATTAACATGACACATTGGTTAAGTCAGAGCCAACTGCAAAATACAAGCAATGAAATTGGCAATTTCAGTAATGGTAAATAGTTACTTTAAACTCCATAACTGTCCACCAAAGGTCAATTTTTGAAGAAAGAAATAGGTGCCAGGCAAACCAAAAGCTAAATGTTTTTATCCCCACTTGAGAGGCCATCCTCAATTTGTTGGGGTTTAACCCCAAATGCCATATAAATAGAAAATTATCACCATAGATTTATCAGTTTCACTCAAGAATTTTACTGCTTTGGAGTAAAAGATACTAAGGTACCAAAATCATACTTCCTGGAAAATTGGCTCCCATTGTTCTCTGCCACCAATTGCATCGGCACGTCCGATAACTTTTCCATCCGACTGAACTCCAAGATATTTGTTGTATCCGACTTTAAAGCTACGAGCGTCTCGTTAATTCTGATAGCCGTCAAGATCTCTTCAGGGTTTGGGCCTTCACCTGGGGTTGAAAATCATCATCAACAACTGCACATTCTCGTTAACATAGTGAGATAATTTCTTTAACTCATTAAACCTTTAACAACATCTTGACAGCAACATCAGATAAGCTAAGATAAAGCAAATTTTCTCACCAACGTCATGACCGGCACCGAGGCGGCAGAGGCCGTTGTCCAGCGCCTCCAAGTAGCGCATTGAACCCATCTCAACAGCAACTGGGCCGGTGATGTCGTCAAATTTACTAATCTCCCACCAACCACCTAAAATCAACCAGTTCATGACTATACCACCGCAACTAAAATCACAGAAACAAATACACATGGTGCAAAATGCATAAAAAATTCGTGGGTGATTGACACTTTAAGAAATAGTGATTTGAAACAAAGCAAATACCAATCTCAATTCTGTAATAAACTTGGCAAAATGGACGAAAGGACGTTACCGTGACGAAGGGCGTCATCGTCATTTATAGCATCGTTGCCTTCGGAATCACGTGGTCGCTTAGAATGCTTTTTCTGCTTTTTCAAACTAATTCATAAGAGAATAAAGGATACCAGAAATATTTAGTTGTCGAGTACAATTTCCTGTATAAAATATCCGATTCTTTATAGTGCAGATAGAAATAGATATTAAAATATAAATTTATAATGTCATTAAAATTTCTCGCCAAATTCGCAAATTCATAATTGATTAATTGCATAAACTGTAGGTAACTTGGAATGTAATTTCTAGTTATTAGTCTGACCAATTACAACAGTTACCTCTTCACATATCAATAGCATCATATAGAATATTAAATAAAGAATTATAAGTACTAAAACATTTAATTTTTATTATTTAATAGTTTAATTAATGAATAGTTTACATACGCCTTATCTTTGCCTTTCTTTAACTTAAGTTTTCCGCTACGAACCAAATTATAAGCATCCGCCATCTTATTCTCATAGCTGCCGCTGGGAAATTTTGAAAAATAGGCAGTCAATGAAGTAAATAAGTAAGTAAGCAAAATCGTTGTTACCCAAAAAAATATATTTTCATTTCTCAATACTATAGCAAATTAGCAATGCAGTAATATAAAAATAATATTGAGTAAAGTGTATTAGTGTAACTTGTATATCGCGTTCAGTTTGTCAGACAGCATGCATTTTACTTACTGGGAGCATAAAGGAATACAGATGACGTCATCTGACATCATCACTCATCAGTAAAGTAGTGTATAATATAATAAATCTATAATTTTAATGGCGTCTTCTGACTCCTCCAAGGACTCCTCGACCGAGAAAGCTCTTCTGGTAAAGTTTTGTTGTTTAACTTCAGATCTAATGCCTGCTCATAGCTAAGCTAATCTACTAAATATTTTAAACAAGCTCATCGAGTCTTCTAGAAGTTCTAATCCATGTCCGACATTCATGTAGGCTTAGGCTAGCTGACTAGTTGTATTACACAATGCTACCAACCAGTAGTCCAGACTCTAAACTTCAGAAGCCGGGCTTACTATTTGCCAAGTGGATTACTAAGTACTAGAATTTATTTTTACTATTACTACTTCATTGTTGCCTCTCTATAGCCTCTATAGGAACGGATACGGGTACAGTGTCTATATTGCAAAATATAATAATGGTGGCTATACATTGTAGGCCTATAGATTTTTAACCCTTTAAAAAAGTCAGACACCTGATAGATATCGAAAATGCGGGTCCAGATTAGTTGTAGGCATCGACTGGGCTTCAATCGGTGCAAATATGAAAGCCATACGACACCACAAATTTTCGCTCAAATTTCGAAAAAAACCTGGACTATATATAGTCCATGAAAAATGTTCGGGCGACCCAAAAATTCATGTCGATATTTCACCCAAATTTCTCTTTAGAACCCTCAAACGCCTTGCAGTGATGTCAGTGGACTAGAAAAAGTTTTTTCACGGGTACGGGTAGGGTAGGCATTTTGCTGTACCCGCACATCTCTACTCTGCCCAGGGCCCGCCCTCTCGACGGCCCTGCCCTTTCTCTCTCAAGAATCATGTCGCCCAAAGACATCTGAATCCGAAATAATTATATCTGTGACGAAAGTCTTATTACCCGATTGCGTTGAATTGTTTATATTCAGTTTACGTAGTTAATCAGTTACTACAGTCACTATGGTAGATAATTGTTTGCCTATATAGGCCTATTGTGTTCAATTTAAATGAAACTTGCTTTGAAATTAAAACTGCAAAAGAGAAGATTTTAACAATTTTGTTTAAAAGGGGTTCGGATCAGAATTACAGAGGAGAAAACAGTTCTGGCCCCGATGCAAAAAAGGGGCCTACCAATGACAAAATCGACGCTTTGACATCGGATGCCATAAGAATCTAAATAGGCGGGTAAAAATACAGATTTTTCTGTTGATGGACACTTAGAATACTCGATTATGACCGCCGCTTGTGCGCAGTGGATTTCTGCGGAGAAAAACTCGAAGACGGCATTTCACTGAAACAGAAAATTCTTTTAACAATGCATCGAATCGGTGACGTCGTCATGAATTTGCTGAGCTTCGCTATAATAATGATTAAACTGGCGCCACATCAATGTCTGCCTGCTTCGATTCATGGTCACCCTGGTAAGTGCATATATATATATATATATATATATATATATATATATATATATATATATATATATATAGAGAGAGAGAGAGAGAGAGAGAGAGAGAGAGAGATCTCTATATAAAGAAAGAAAGAAATAAAGAAAGAAATAAATACAAAATACAAATTAAATAAATAAATAAATAAATATACTCAGAGCGGAGAGACAGAGACAGGCAGGCAGACAGACAGAGAGACAGAGAGAGACAGAGACAGAGATGGATTTTGGCTTGAGATGGGAAATCCCCTCCCCATCCCAAACATTTGACCAGTGGGGTTCCGCTTACCTGAAGAGGAGAAAATAAAGAGAAAGTCGATGACCTTTTTTTCCTTGTCAGGAAATTTCGAGAAGGAAAAATATATGACGAATTACCTTTTTTGCTTTTATTTTTCCTTGCCAAGATTTTGCCCCCCCCAAACATTTCTTACCCCCTCCCCTCCCCACAATGTCTCGGTGGCTAGAATAAACACTGCGTTTTTTTCATTTATATATATATATAATCGTATATATAAAATATATATATAAATCTATATTGATTGTAAATCGCTCTTGCCTATGGCCTTAGTCGTGTTATAGCGTTTGGATAAATTAGCTGATTAATCGGATTGGTTATTTCCCAGAATCGACGGATTGGTTCGACGCAAAAGACGCTGAAGGAGATGCTGAACGCAGTCGACAACAAGAACGTGGCAAAGAACGTCATCCTGTTTCTCGGCGATGGAATGGGCGTTTCCACGGTGACCGCCGGACGAATCTACTTCGGTCAGAGGTCAGGGACAACTGGAGAAGAGGCGTCACTCTCCTTCGACAAGTTCCCTCATGTCGCTCTCTCTAAGGTTACGATAGTATGATATATATATATATATATACATATATATATACATATATATATACATATGTATATATATATATATATATATATATATATATATATATATATATATATATATATATATATAACGTACCGCAATGTGCGGTCTCGAGGGGACCCCGGATATATCCGTCCATTTTACATTGAGTTAAGTTAAATACCCAGTTAAGGGGTTAATCTGGGTTCTAGCTTCGATTAGTTTCGAACGAACAGGAAGGCGCGAAAGCGTAAAATAATCGTGATAATAATAATGATTTGAAAAATTGTAGATTAGCATTTTGCTGATTTTCCACTTTGTTTCAATACAAGATTCTCGCTTATCTTACATGTAAATGATCTTTCGAAATTCGTAGTTCCGAACCTTCTGGATTTTTAACACCTCCTCCCCACACGCACACACACACACAGAGAGCGTACAACACGTCGGAACCCCTGGAGAATGTTTTTCAGGTAGCAAGAGAAATAAAAGTTCCACGAGTCATGCAGTAAATAAACAAATAAAGCGAATAAACTTCTTAGACCATCATTTGAACTGTCTGTCTGTAGTCTTGTAAGTTGTACCGGTTTCGGTTTCGGTTTCGTTTTCGTTTCGAAGACGTACAACGTCGACTACCAAGTGGCCGACTCGGCCGGTTCCGCTACCGCGTACCTGTCCGGCGTTAAGGCCAACCAGGGTACCTTGGGCGTCGACCAGAACGTGCGTAGGAAGATGTGCGGCGACATGACCGAAGAAAGGAAGGTCCAATCGATCATCCGGTGGTCCATAACAGAGGGTGGGCAGGCACTGACTCCCAGAGATGTACACGAGTCGATTTTTTAGAACCCAATTATCATTATTATTATTATTATTATTATTATTATTATTATTTTATTATTATTATTATTGTTGTTGTTGTTGTTATTATTATTTTTTTATTTTTTTATTAAGAAAATCCGTCTTTAATTATTTAATTTAATTAATTATAACAAATCCATAGAAACTATTAGGTGTAGCGATTAAATTCTATGACTATCAGTCGTATTCTGTGATGATGATGATGGTGAATTAAATTATGATAACAAATGATGATGAAACTATTAGTGTTGTGAGCTTAAATTTTCGGACTATTTCGTATTCTGTGAAATGATGATTATTATTATTATTATTATTATTATTATTATTATTATTATTATTATTATTATTATTATTATTATTATTATTATTATTATTATTATTATTATTATTATTATTATTATTATTATTATTATTATTATTATTATTATTATTATTATTATTATTATTATTATTATTATTATTATTATTATTATTATTATTATTATTATTATTATTATATGTTTCTCATTTACGTCCCGTATAGACTTGTACTGGTTCGTTTCTTTAGGCAAGCGAACAGGCATTATAACGACCAGTAGTATCACAGACGCCACTCCGGCGGCTGGATACTCCCACACACCGGAGAGGAAGTGGGAGGCGGATTCCCGGGTCCCCGACGAGGACAAAGGTCGTTGCCATGACATCGCTATGCAACTGGTAGTCAACAACAGCGACATCAACGTATGCATTAGAAACATCATCTATAAATTGCGCTATAGAAGTTCGATGACGACGACGACGACGATGATGATGATGATGCCGACGACTATGATGATGGTGATGATGACGCTCATGACGTCAAATATGACGTCGATTCACCTTAATCGCAGACCGATGACGTAATCAAAGATTCAGTAGATCAATGCATGCATAACTTTGTCGCTGTGGCAAAGTCAATCAGTGAAGATCATGAATAAGTTAGGCGCATTGCTGGAATAACCGTATAGGCGTAAACTTCTATTAGGCGTCTAGACTCTAGGCCTCCTACTTTTTCAGAGACTATCGTAGGGAAGGAGAAAAGTGTGGGGCTGGTATCCCGCTTTTTTCATGCAAGTGGAAATACGTGACGCCTATACCTCCAGAATTTTGTAACGGAGAACCCTTTCTTCCTCACTAAGTGTGAGTGAACTCCCCAAGTTTTTGCAAATTATTATTTTTCACTAGAAGAAGTTTCTTGCTTAAACTCTTCCCATTCGATTAATTCATACAGTGTCTCGCCGATCGCCATCTTACTACAGTAGAGCTTCGTTATAACGTACTACTTTGCGGGTCTGTAAGATTTGCTGCGTTTCATCCAAAGTACGTTTTAGCCAATACCATCGAACACGATAGCGCACCACACGGGACCGCGCTTTGCGGTACGGTATAGTCTCTAACCGAGTAAACGTTATAACCGAGCGCGTTATATCGAAGTTCTACTGTATTTTTTATCGCAAAAATTCAGGTGATACTTGGAGGCGGTAGAAGGAATTTCCTTCCTAATACTGTCAACGATCCAGAATACGGAAGCCAGTTCATGGGTCTTCGTACAGACGGAGTCGACCTAACTCAGGTGGTAAATGATTGAATTTGGCAGC
>CM030858.1:11622800-11655300 GCA_018105865.1 Metaphire vulgaris
GTGACTACCATGACAAATCGCCTGAGGTGGTCGGTCGCCGATCGCTATAGCAACGCCAACGTCCAGTCGCCAGGTGATGACCGCGCTGTAAGAAGTAGGAAGTTAGGAACGGTGTCCCCCTAGCGGCGGCTGCTCTGGAGACATCAATCTGTTGCTGCCGCCGCTCTGCGCCGAATTTAGCACAACACTTTTCCACTCGACGCCAAGAATAATTCTCTGACAAGAAATCCTACTTAAAAACCGGAAACAGTACATAGTAAGTAGCTAAACACGTCACTCTGTCAACGAAACGGCGTCATGCGTCACTCGCTTGGTCACCCAGTCGATGAGTCGGTTTGCTGGCAGTGGCGTAGCCAGGATTCAAGAATTGGGGGGGGGGGCGGAGCGCTTCAACATTTTAGGCCCAAAAATCTTTACAAGAGAAAAAGGTCGTTGTTTCAAACACTTCAAATTCTACAATCTGGCACGTTTTCTCGACCTAATAGGCCTACTACTCCCCCTCCCCGCCCCCAACTAATCACCGATTTTGGACGAATTTCACGACCGGTCCCGATCCGAATGGGGGGTGGGGGTAATGTTGATTGGCGAGTCAATTTTGTTAAAATACCCGCATTGTAATAACAGAGTTACGTGCAGCAGTAGAAGAAATATGGAACAACTCCACAGAACAATAGCGTCTTCAACTGTACGAAGAAGCAGAGATTAGCATTACAGGAAAATAGACGTGTCTCCAAACGCTTTTCAAACGTTTTAGATTAACGTAAAACAGCAAAATAGATATTATGTTTAAGCACAAAATTCAGCCAGTTACAATGATCGTCCGCATAGCTTACAGTACTGTAAATTGTAACCATAGTCCAACCTCGAATGACAGATACTTGTTTTCACAGTTTTTATACTGTGGTCCTCTAATTTCAAAGCATTTCGGCGCCTCCACGCCCTGGTGATTGGCGTGTGGAAGAGCTGAGTCCCTGTTCTCCGGAGGCGACAGGGTTACGGGGAACCAGCGTACGTGTCCTGTTGCCGACGCTCGACGTGACTGTCACTGTCAATTCAAGGAGTGACGTCAGGCCTCGGTGTTGACGCTCGGCTTAGTCTATAGCCGTGGGTGTCAGTTCCAGGAATGTATAATAAATAATAATAATAATAATAATAATAATAATAATAATAATAATAATAATAATAATAATAATAATAATAATAATAATAATGATGATGATGATGATGAGTTCTGAGGAAAGTTCAGGCTATTTAAAGTCTACGGAAAAAGACATGATCGGGCAAGTTTGGCATGCGGTGTCCAATTGTTATATTGATTGTTATCAAGCTCAGTGGCGTAGCCAGGATTTCAGAATAGCGGGGATGGGTGGGGTGGGGTGGGGGTATTTCGACGTTTTTTTTCCTGCCAAAAGTCTTGACGAGCAAAGAAAATACCGTCGCCTCAAAGGCTTTCTGTCTTGTGCGTTTTCCTCGATCTAATACTACCCCCCCCCGCCATCACTCCCTCCCCCAACTACTCGTCGGTTTTGGTGGACGAATCTAACGATCGGTTCCGGTCCGAATGGGGGTTGGGGACGCTACCGTTCCATCCGTGGCTACGCCGACGATAATAATCCTGCAGTTGAGGTCTCGAGTTCAAAGGTGAAATCAGAGTGACGACAAGAAAGGGCGTCGTCGTCGTCGTCGTCATCATCGTGTGATGACGTCACTGTCTGCTGACGAGCCGGAAGCTGCACGTCTCCGTGTCGTCGCGCGACCTGACCGACCCCCGGCCGCGCCCGGCGCATCGCCTGAGGCGGAGCACGGCCCGAAGGGTGACGCGGAACTTCTCGCTGAACCAACAGTAGACGATGAAATTGACCGCCGACTTCAGCGTCAGCAGCAGTATGGTCACGTACCTGAGCAGCTGAATGCCGGGCGAGCTGCCGAACGAGTTGACGCTGTTGACGGCCGTGTAACCGAGGTAGGGGGCGCTGCAGACGAAGAAGACCGTCACGATGCTGATCATCATTATCGTCACCTGCTGGTCCTCCTTCTGCGCCGCGCTGCACCCGGCCGCGCCCCGCCCGCCGCGCGCCGCCAGGTACCTGGTCGACCGGCGTACCTGCGCCACAAGCAGGGCGTTCATGACGACGAGCAGTACGAACGGCACAACGGACACGAGAAGCGCGTCGACGAGTACCGGATACGCGGTCGTGTACAGTCGGTTCTCGCACAGATCGGTGCTTTCCAGGTAGTAGACCGTCGCGTTCGTGACCGGGTCCGTGTGCCCGGCGAGGCGCGTCTCCCAGAAGTTCGGCAGGCGGCAGACGGTCGCCGCCAGGCAGACGACGCCGATGACGACGCGGGCGCGCGCGACGGTGCAGAGGCGGACGGCGGCAAACGGTCGGCAGATGGCGACGTAGCGCTCGACGGCCAGGATCACCGTCAGCCAGACGGACGTCATGAGCAGCACCTGCGATGAATGAATGGATTTTTTGAAATTTATTTCAACTCAAAAAAGAGAGAAACATTTCCACTTCCATGCTTAGCATGTATGCATCATTTGCATACACGTACAGTATAGTACATCATCTATAAAGTATAGAAAACAGATATAAAGAATTCTAGGTATACATAATACATTAATACAGAGACGTCATTTGAGGGGGCTGGGGGGCCGTGACCCCCAAGGAAATGAAATTATTAATTTATAATGTATTAATGTGCAAAATATTGTAAAAATTGCCAAAAATATCAAAAAATGCAAATTTTCCAACATTGGCCCTAAAATTTGCCAAAATTGCTCAAAATTTGCAAAAAAATTGCAAAAATTTGCAAAAATGCCTAAAATTTGTCAAAATTTGCCAAAATTTGTCAAAAATTTGCAAAAAAATTTTCTCGCCCCCCAACAAAAGTGTGAAATGACGCCGCCACTGCATTAATAGAAGATGCATAATAAACCTGCATGACGATGACGGCGTAGGTGTTGTAGACGATGACGGACAGGTGGAGCAGGTGGTTGTCGCCGGCGGCGGCGGAGGGGTTCGTCAGCCGAAGGGCGAGCAGCGTCAGGTAGAAGAGGTCGGCGAGGGAGAGGGCGATGAGATAGCAGTTGGTCGAGGTGCGCATCGTCTTGCGGGTGAGGACGACCACCGTCAGGATGATGCCCGCGATTCCGAAGAAGGCAGACGACGTGGGTGGCCGCCAGGTAGACGCTCGACGCGATCGCCAGTGACCATGAACTTTGGTCCGCTTCGCTGCTTCTATTGTTGTTGTTGTTGTTGTTGTTGTTGTTGTTGTTGCTGTTGCCAACCACGAAAGAAGGAGAAGGAGAAGAAGAGAAGATGAATGGAGCCATGGAATGGAACGAGGGAGGGAAAGAAGATGGTGGATGGGATGGATAGGAGTGGGGTTCTGAGGTGGAATGAACGATGCGTGGAATCAAAGCATGTGTCCCTCCGAACTCAAGGTCATCATCGACACTTTCTGCCATGTTTCCCGATGTATTCAAAACGCAGAAGAAAGTCAAACTAATAAACCCTGATATGGGTGGGGTGGGGGTATGAACTCTGGGGATGAAGTTAACGCGTGTGGGAAAAAGACGCGATCCAGGCAGGACCTAGATCCCTGATCCGGATGTATCCTGTCCTTCGAACGATGGATCCTGGAAGACTGACGTCACAGCCTCAACGACGATCCGGAGTAGTAGCTGAAGGACTCCGTGAAACGAAAATATCTCTCTAATAAATAAATAAATAAATAAAAAATAAATAAATAAATAAAATAAATAAAATTATATTTAATTAGTAGTAGAGAAGCAGCAAAAGCCTTGTTCTGCGACGGAAAATTTTGGGGATGCGGGCGAGAAATTTCGGAACGCCCCAAAATTCTTATAACATTGAGGTTTTTCAGCACTGACAAATCCCAAACGACAAAGAAAGAAGAAAAGATACTCTAAGAGCGCCGTTTGATGAGTGGATGACCCCAGGATATAAGTTATAAATATCCAAATAGATATCTAAATATATAAATGGTTATCCAAATATCTGCTATGGGCCTACACCACACACACACACACACACACAACGGAAATTCCACCATGAATCGGTAGATATCACGTGATAAAAAGACAAAAAACTGCAGATTAAATCGGCGATATTAAACATATCCGCAGATTATATTCGGACATAGGTCAAGTTCTGCGGATAAATCCACGCGACATCAGTTCGCTATATACAGTATACAGTAGTGAATTTGACGGATGTCGCGGTCGGCAAATATACTGCGAAAGTAATCTAGCGTTTGATCGATGAAGGAATTCCATGATTAATCTGTGCTGATGGATGATTATCCGAGGACCAATCTTCTCCTGTAAAAGTTCCCACACCAGCCTCTGCCCCTCCCCCCGCTTCTCTACCGCCAAAAAGCACCGGAAAACTATGGCAATCTACCGGTTTTATCAACGTCGACGCCATCAATCTACGCGGGAAACGTCGCGGGAAGGAGAGTGAGCGACTCGGGAGACAGAATTCCAATCTACAGTGTTTAGAAACGGAGAACACATCCATTTGCAAACGAGCGAAGGCACGTGCTGTAGTCTGTAATTTGGCGAAGCATATATGATCTGTAAAGATTGATCGAGCGCGTAAAGTAATTTACTGTGTAGAGATCGGATTGGAAGTCTGGCAAACTATTTCCGAAAGTCTTGGATTGCATGGATAAACGATCGTCAGAGACAGGCAAAATGTCAAATTGATCTAATCGGTGTTTGTCGCTTGTTTTCATGGAAAAGTCCTAATAATAATAATAATAATAATAATAATAATAATAATAATAATAATAATAATAATAATAATAAAAAATTAGTATGTCGACTTATCTAAAGAAATGGATGGAAACTGGACCGCAGCTTGACACTAAATCAATTACTTCAACACGAACGCTGCGACTCCGATGGTCTATAGCCCTCTGGCGTCAACAACAATTTCCGTGGCCCCATTTTCTACCCCAATGCTCCGCTATTTGCCGGTGGACATTCGCCTTTGGGGGCGGGGGTGTTTCTTGTGCACTGGGTGACAAGTTAATCCGGTTGTTTTTCCCAAAGCGAACACCTCGGTGCTATCTTCACGTTGCCGGCAAGACGTTCAAGGCCTTTGGTGATGGTGGTGGTGGTGGGGGGGACAATCGCACCGAATGCAACGCGTACAGCCGCTTTATATACAGTACAGCCATCGTTACAGAAGCTCTTCAAGTCGCCGTGTTGTTACGTCGCGCCCAATTAGTCTAATCCGGCGTTTTCGCGAGTGGTCCTGCTCGCCTTCATTGTCGTGCGCTGCAATCAATGGCGGGTCCCCCTGTGCTCCTCGAATTCCCGCAATTCGTTTTCTCCAGAGGCCGGGAAAATTGCCCCCAGTCATTATTTCACAGCACCGCCAGGACCATCTAGAGATCGTCCGGGGGACCGGTGTGGAACATCGTCGAATAGGGATTAATAGCCAGATACCTAACCATACCTTCATTGGTGCAAACTTGGACGAAGAAATGGATAGAACATTAGAACTCAACCCATGTACCCTCTGCCTTCCATATGGTTGTCTCTGAAAAAGTGGAGAGGGCTCGAGCCCAGAGGCCTAGTAGAAGTTTACGCCTATGCAGACTGCAGAGACAAGAAAGACTTGGCAGGCATGGCAGACTGTTTTACGAAAGGCAGACAGACAGACAAGCAGAGAGAGAGAGAGAGAGAGAGAGAGAGAGAGAGAGAGAGAGAGAGAGAGACGCGAGCACATAGCCAGCCCTAGCCAGATTTCGACCGTAGAAAAACTATAACTTCGATGAAATGCAGTAATGGTATTTTCAATCTGTTTCGTGCAAACTCTTCCATATTCCAACATTTCCGCGATTCACACAGCGCTATATAAATCAGAGGCACTTAAGCCACATCCTCTACCATTAATAATGTCGTCCGTGGTAATGGCACGGACGAGAAATGGGACAAGCTGAATTACACAAACTGAACATATAACTGTTTTCGCAGGTACGAAGCTTATATACTTTCAGCGCATTATATATTATATATACTTTATTTGTTTCACCTGACGGTCACCGGAAACGACGCGATATTTTCCACTTCCGGCATCGACCACCTGCCGTCAGTTGGATTCGACGGACTCCCGCGGAAACCGGATATTATTAAGGCGCTGTTGGCAGAGAGAGAGAGAGAGAGAGAGAGAGAGAGAGAGAGAGAGAGAGAGAGAGAGAGAGAGAGAGAGTCGCCAGAGAACTTAGTGCGAACGCATGTTTCCATTTAGATGAACAACGGTTCATTTGTGTGAACACAAAGTGGATGACTTGACGTGGAAGTGATGCGGATGTGCAGAGCCCCGTGTTGTTTTGCTTGGCGTTTAAATCCTGGGTTAGGATAAATCAGTGAGAGGCTTCGATAAAAGTGCAATTGAAGACTGTCATTTCATTAACAGATGCACGAGAGATTGTGCTAAACTACTTAAAACCAGTTAGGTCTACTATTATTATTACAATTGCAATTATCGTAATTCGTAATAATATTGTATTATTATTACAATTGTAATTATTGTTTTGTGTCTTATTGCCGCTAATGAGCTGGCAGAAAAGCAACTATGATGATGATGATGATGAATTATTTATTATTATTATTATTATTATTATTATTATTATTATTATTATTAGTTAGTAGTAGTAGTAGTAGTAGTAGTAGTAGTAGTAGTAGTAGTAGTAGTAGTAGTAGTAGTAGTAGTAGTAGTAGTAGTAGTAGTAGTAGTAGTAGTAGTAGTAGTAGTAGTAGTAGTAGTAGTAGTAGTAGTAGTAGTAGTAGTAGTAGTAGTAGTAGTAGTAGTAGTAGTAGTATTACAATTGCAATTATCGTAGTTCGTAGTAATGCTTCCCCAACCCTGTTACACCCTAGACTTGTCGATAAAATTAGAGCGCTCAATCAAGAAGACGGGTTTATTTCGCGTTCTTGAAGACTTTGAGATCTTTTCGCAGCGGAGAAACGCAGAAAGATTGTCAATGTTCTCCACTTAGAGAATACGAGATCACTCTTCGAGTCTAGTATGGAGTGACATGGACGCACGCAAACAAGCAGGGATACAAGCAGTGGGACAGATTCTGCCTGTAAGTTCTCTGTCTTTGCTCACATTATCGGGTTGTCAAAGAGTCCGTCTGAAATTTTAAAGCAGGAGTTTGTCAATAATTTATGAGAGGAAGTCTTCAAAGAGCTTTGTCTAAAGTCGAAAATTACCGCACGTGCCATAAAAAAAGGCTAAAGGAATAACAAACAACCCATCGGTAACACTTACACACAACCCCTCTCTCTCTCTCTCTCTCTCTCTCTCTCTCTCTCTCTCTCTCTCTCTCTCTCTGTCCCGCTGTCAGTCTGTCTTCATATGTCGATGTCCCCTATTTGTCTGTCTGCCCCTCTCTCTGTTTGCTCTGATCCTCTGTCCCTGTTTCTGTCTGCGTCTCTCTCTCCTCTTCTTTCTGTTTGTCTGTCTATTTGGCTGTTTCTCTTCTCTGCCAGTTTTTCTTTGTCGGAAAAGACAAGGCACATAATTTACCTTTTCCATCGCCATCTGGTGACAACGTGTCCCCAAACCAGCTCCGAGTGGGACTTTCCATCCTACCAACCGTACTCTACCCCACACCCCACCCCACCCCACCCCACCTCACACCCCACCCTCAACCCCCACACTTTCCCAGTCGGGTGGTTCCTGGATGGATTAGAAACGCACATTCGTTCGGACTGTTTTGATTTAAACGACGCCGAATAGTCCCTTTAGGCTACCCCCACCCACCCCACCGCCTCCCCACCCCACCCCAACCCCACACCCCGAGGGCCGACAACAGATCCGGTGAATTACAGCAGTGTCGCCGCCTGTCGTCGTCCGGAAGAACTGCAAATGGAAATTTATGTAGCGCCAGGCGCGGTTCGTGCGGATCGCGAACCGCGTGTAAAAATCGAAGCAGGGCAGAAGATGAGGTCGAAGGTCACCCGACATTTTTATGAAGGAAAAATTTTATTTTGCGAGAAGAAGAGGAGGAGGAGGAAGAAGAAGAAGAAGGTGTAGAAAGGAAGGAGAATAAGAAGAAGTAGAAGTAGAAGAAGCGGAGGAGAAGGAAGAAGAAGATGTAGAAGAGGAAGAAGAATAAGAAGCAGAAGTAGAAGAAGAGGAGGAGGAGGAAGAAGAAGTAGTAGAAGAGGAAGAAGAGGAAGCAGAAGAAAAGAAGAAGAGGGGAAAAGAAGGAGGAGGAGGAGAAGTCTCTGAAATAGGTCCACATAATCCTAGGTCTTTGGAGCAGTAAGTCCGTCATAGACTACGATTATTATCGTAAATAGTTTGAGACAGTTTTCAGCCGATTTGCGCTCAGAATGCTTTAATCTTGCTTTGACGTTGACTCAAATCCTTGCTTTTCTCCTGCGTCAGACCTTTTTTGGGAATCGGTTTTTGGTCTAGTTCACTTTGTACGGATTAAGCCTTGACTACAAAGACAGGGAGCTGTTCAAAGAGGGAGGAAAAAAACCCAGTTGCAATACGTCAAAGATTTAAGCTTCTGCTTCCACAAATAATGTCAAATTTGATCCGCCACTTATATGGAAAACTTCCGAAAGTCATCCTCTCTTTAGACCTTCTTCCGCCGTTGCTAGGCAACCGCAGTGGTTGCGGCAAAGATCAAAGCCAGTCGGAAAGCTACCGCCTAAACTCTCTAAAAACAGCACCACGGCTGTATAATGAGATATATGCTCCAATAATAAGTGGAGAGAGAGAGAGAGAGAGAGAGAGAGTGTGGGATTCTGATATGTGGTCCAGTTTTTCCAAACGGATTCAGAGGGCAGTTTAGATTTGATGGCCCATCGGTGTAAAGAGGAAACACTGCTTGCGTCACTTTTGGACCTGCCTTTGACAGTTTGTGTATGTGTCTGTCTGGCTGTCTGTCTGGCTGGTTTCGTTCATGCTCTCCTGTCTGGTTGCGTAGTATATACTATAGCGTGTGCCTTTAATTATATGGCGCCATGCTGGGCATTTCAAATGTCATCGCATCTTTCTTGCTCTGTCTCTGCCTCTCTGTCTCTCTATCTCTCTGTCTGTCTGTCTGTCTGTCTCTCTCTCTCTCCTTCCGATCCTCCCTCATTCCGTCCCTCCTTCCCTTTATCCATTTAGCTCCTATGCATTGTCTCATGGCGACCATCTGCAGTTCCAAGTACATTGCAACGACAAAGCCAATAAGACACTTTAAGAAAGCGCCGTGGACGCAGCTCAGTTGCTCTTTCGATTTGTTTAAATCGGGATTTCGGTTTCCGGCACACAAAGAGTCAACAGAAGACGAATACGACGTCTGACTCAAAAAGAAGTCGGTCAGTTAGAAGACAGAATGACTCAAACGAAGAGCCAGAGGATTTGAAACTGCCTGGCATGACTCCAAACTCTCTCTCTCTCTCTCTCTCTCTCTCTCTCTCTCTTATCTTCCTTTTCCTCTCTGTCCATCTGTCTCTCTGTCTCTGTCTCTCTCTCTCTTCTTTTTTCTTTTTACTCTTTCTCTTTGTCTGTCTCTTTATCTGCCTGTCTGTCTGTCTGTCTTCTGTTCCCAGGAACGAACGGATTGAGTTGTGGGTGAGAGAAATTCCAGCCTCCAGGAGTTCATTGTGTTACGCCCACACAGGGCCAACTTCTACTCCATTTATTTATCTCCACTGGAAATGAAACTGTAGTCTTTATAAAATAGAATTTATTCACTTTGGAAGTATTCTCCTTTCTTTCACCTGCCCACTCTCCCTTCCCCCGCAGCCTTCTTAAAAACCCTAATCAAGTAGGTCAATGCGCACGTGACTCTTATATATATACAGGTAATACCTCGAGGCACTTCGACAGGTGGATGGCAGGTGTTACGCCGAACAGGTATCCTAACACCGGAGTTGGTTTCCTGTTCCGTAATCCACAAGACATCCGTATAACCCGTCACCTCTTGCGAAATCCGAAATGTAAATCTACTCGTCGTCATGACGCCATCCGATATAGCTTCCGCTGACGTCACGGATCGCGGCGCCATGGACGTCTGACATTTAGGAATCGTGACGCCGTCGAATCTGACGTCATGACTTAGCGACGTCACCGGAGGCTTCCTCTTCTTCTTCTTCTTCTTCTTCTTCTTCTTCTTGATCGGATCAGAAAAATTTAATAAAAAAATTTTTAAGAAAGATTATTAGGCGATAATGGAATCCATGCATGGACAACTAAATGAATATAGGTCTAATCTATGATCCATGGCAGTCCGAATGGATCAGATTTCTACCATGAGCTAATCACATAGGAAATCACTTCCATGCACCATCCAGAGAGATAGACAGGCGGATAGATTATAATTATTTACTGTAGCTGAGTAGAAATATAGAAAGGCCCAAAAGCAGCGCCACAATAATCTGCTGTAAACCATTGTAAAATATCGCGTTCAGACACGAAATATTTCTGATTCTCTGGTCACTTCTGCTGTATTACTTCATCTAATACACAAACACGCTTCTGCGCTGTATTAAAACAGCGCCTATCTGTAGGGTAGGGACGTTGTCGACAACTGGGGGGTGGGGGTATTTATGAGTCTCACGCCCTCTCCGCAGTCCCCTCCCCCCAATTGCAAATGAATGCTCGCCGAAGATAATTTATGTGGCGCCAGTTCGACAGATCGTCTGGAAAGACTTTCAGTGGGTTCAACGATAACGAGAATTTTGCATGACTGGTCGCTCCGACGCGATAGCACCGAGTGGGGGGGGGCGTGGGGCCGTGGGGTGGTGGAGAGGGACAGACTCTCTGGGCGACGAAAGGGCAGAGGGTGGGGTGGGTGATACCCCGTCGTGAGCCCCGATTGGTTTTGGTCTCGCGTGGCTCCGCGGGGCAGATTTATTTTTTAAAATGTAAAACGAGGCTGGTAAAAGTATTTCAATGCGAATCACATAATATTGAATGATGGAATGCAATACAACACAATAAGTATTCTTCGCTTTTGCTGAGAGAGAGAGAGAGAGAGAGAGAGAGAGAGAGAGTGAGAGAGAGAGAGAGAGAGAGAGTGAGTGAGAGAGAGTGAGAGAGAGAGGAGAGAGAGAGAGAGAGAGAAGGAAAAGAAGCTAATGAATTTAAGTGCAGTTCGAGTAATTTCGTATCGTTTTCTCGACCGCCTGTGATGTCTTTGGCGTTTCAATCTGAGATGACGGCGACACGCTGCTTCGAAGGGCAACAGTAGCCTGCTATCCGACCGGAACTACTTTATTGCGACCGGAAGCCGCGTGCGTACTTCCGGTTAGGTCAGTGAGGTCAATTCGAAACGAGATTAGTCCGAGAATTGGATTAATGGCAGACGACAAATGAAAAACAAATTGCTTCACATACATACATATACATATACATACATACATACATACATACATACAGACAGCCAGACAGACAGACAGACAGACAGACAGAAAGACAGACAGACGTATAAGCAAACAGGCAGGAGATCTGGCCCGAAGATAAGAAGTGATTGAATCAAATATTTAATCCTTTAATAACGATTAATGATTCTCCGATATCAGAACTGGCGTCTTGGATTTGGTTCAGGTGCACCAAGTGCATTTTGATTAGAGAAATATCTCGCCTATTTCAACGTCGCCAGTATTTTTTAGTAGAAATTTTTCTCCCTAATCTCATCCATACAGTCTATTAGCTTCAAAACCCAAGAAAATCGCGTAGAAAACATAAACCAGCTGCTGCGAATGAGAAGTTTATAAAGAAAAATAAAAGCTTGCAATACATTGGCAGAACATGCTAGAAAAAACATTTATACTTTTAAAATTATTACAACAAATACTTTGGCAGAAAATGCTAGAAAAAACATTTAACTCTTAAAATTATTACAACAAAATACAAGAGAATTTGGGACTATGCATCTGACTCTACTGCGTAGGCCTATTTGCCAGCTATTTTCCTCAAAGTCAGGTGAAGGTTATTGGGTTATGACTTACAGGTATTTTTTTATTACCGTCTGACCTCTCCAAGGTGTCCCAGTCGCTAGGCGTCCACCTGTCCGTCTCACCTGGATACCGATTTGGAATAAGAGTGTCGATTGCGCAGATATATTAACTTAACTTCGCAGGTTCACTGGTTCCCCTTAACTGGCTCAGAGCCGTCCAGTTTACTTTTAATTTATTCTCCAGTTAAGGGGTTAAACATGTTTAACTATCCTAAGCTGGCTAGTTTAGGCCATGCAAATGGCTGGCTTGTGGCTGTCCGGGAAATCTAGACTGCAGGACGCCACCCCAACTATACTGAAAAAATGCCGCCAACGGCGCCTAAAATCTCCTCGTATCGAAAAAAGATGAAATAACGCATCGCCAACGCCAACGCTGCCCTGCCATCCAACATTGTGTTTAGATCTGGAGATGTTATGTTGGTTTCCGCGTGTTGCCTTCGTATCTACAGACCGGCGAAATGCGGTAAATCGCGCAGAAATGTCGATGGCACTGTCAATAGTCATGATTAGAGAGCATTACGAAGACTGGCTGCGACCATTCTTATTAACCTGTCGTTTCTCTTGCACGCGTCTTTGAAATGCGGATGAAATGGCAATCGAATGACGTGAAACCAAAAGGGGATCCAACGTCCTTGTTCCGGGGTCCTTTCTTTTTCCATGCCTTCTGAGCGATCCGTCAATCCATTCATAAAGGAAGCAATCATAGGTTCACTTATTGGTCGGCGTCGTCGTCGTCGTCATCATCATCATCATCATCATCATCATCATCATCATTACCTTCATCATCATCATCATCATCATCACCTTCATCATCATCATCATCCTCCTCATCCTCCTCATCATCATCATCATCACCTTCATCATCACCTTCATCAATCATCATCATCATCATCATCACCTCATCATCATCATCATCATCATCATCATCATCATCATCATCATCATCATCATCATCATCATCGTATTACACATGTTGCACTTGTGTCCAGTAATGTCTTAATATCTATGTCACTTTTCATTTGGCCGTTTGTCTGTCTGTTTGTCTGTCTGTTTGTCTTTCTGTTTGTTCGTCTGTTTATCAATAATTACTTTCAGCCTATGTTTTTACTTCTCAGCTATTCGCTCAACTACTGCACAGCTCAGCGTATTTTGTATATCGCCTTTTCTAGTACTCGAATAAACACATGGCAAATGTACCGTCAGGACAACGAAGGAATAAAACGCGCTATATAATGACTTATAGCTAGAACATTTGGGTCGACCAGAGAGCCTTGTTCAGTGTTTGCCCAGGATTTACCGAATTTATATAGCGACTTTTCTTTTATTTAGCACTTATTTAGGATGGCTGTTTCTCGAAATCCTCGCCAGATGGAGTTCGCATTTCGAGACGATTCTCCGTTCGAGAAAATCGCCGACATTAAGACGATTTTATCGTTAACTCGGAGCGCGTCACGTGATCGCACTGTACTCGTTTAGACGAACCGCGGTGGATATATACGCGCAGATAAAAACCAGCCAAGCGTCAATACAAAACGCTTTAACCCCTTTACCGTGCATTAAACTGAAACTCAATGTAAAATGGACGGGTATATCCGGGGTTCCCGGTTAAGGGGTTAAAGCAAAGGAAACGCGGTCGAAATAACTAAACGAAGACACAGCCAGCCAGACAGCCAGATAGGCAGGCAGACAGGCAGACAGACAGACAGACAGGTAGAAAGACAGGCAGGCGGACAGTCAGAGAGACAGACATCCTTGAACAAATGGATTCATCTGGTTCGAATGTAAAAACGGTTTATGTGGCATTAGCGCAAACTTGGATTGAAAAGTGGAGTCCCAGCCCCTATACCTTCCCTTATCTATGTTAGAATCTCAAAAAGTGTGTGTGTGGGGGGCTTAAGTATAGAGGCTTAATAGAAGTTTAAGCCTATGTTCTACGGCCACGGTTGACGGGGTTACCACTGGAAACGGATTTATATTAGTGTCTTTATGGCATTTTTTCTAGAATTTGGCGACACTTATGGAGGGGGCTTCCTGCGAAATTGGGTGAAGGGTGCATGGATGGTGACCGCCCACATCGATACCCCCAAAATTCAACTCCTACGATTTTCTTTTGCTAATCTCTTTGGCCAGAAAAGTCAAGACACCTTTATATTAAACTTCCTCTGATACAACGTCATTTGCATTTGTTGAATCTATTTTCAAGATAATGTTTCTTATTTCTGTCCAGCAGCTTCGGTCATGTGACCCGACAGATATGAGATATCTATGTTTTGACCATGAGCCAATTAAATTACTTTGCTATAAATGCGAAACTAGTTTATTTTATTAACAGAAAATGATGCAAACATTTTATTTTGACCGTTTCCAAAAATGCTCTCTCACCTGCTGTATGTTGTCTTTGTTTCAATCTTTCTTGGCGTTTTCATCGAAATGCTGAGTTTCCAGAAAGCAATTAATTGCTTCTTTTGTGAACGAAGCAGGAAATGGGGATAATTGTTGTCGTTCACACCGATCGCAAGGTGGCGCTTTCTCGGTTTCGCTGCTCAGTTCGCTCTCTACTGTACGATTCGTAGTCTTCGTTTCGCCTTGCGGCATCTTTATATAGCGCCTCCTTCCTGTCGCCGGTTGCGGCTGCGACGACGCCGATGACGTCACTTCAGACGACGCGCATGCTCACAGACGATGATTTTCCGAGAGAAAAGCTCGACAGAAGATACGTATTAACCCCTTAACCGTGTATTTAACTATAACTCAATGTAAAATGGACGGATATATCCGGGATCCCCAGTTAAGGGGTTAAGTCGTTTAAAATATTACGATTTCCAATTAACACTTTGCATTTCAAGTTCGTCGGGTCTTCGTCATTTTAGCCACGCTCATTATGCAGCCCCATTGATTATTATCCATAAAGCAAGTTAGCCCTGGTTGAGAAAAAAGGTCACACACACACACACAAAGAGAGGGGATAGGGAGAGGAAAACAGAGAGCTTTTATATGGCATGAAAGGCATTAAGTCTCATATTACACGTTCATATTGTTATTAACGTAGAAATAACTGTCCCACATGTACACTGTACAAGTACAGTATACTGTGTATATGTATATCAATGTATAGTATACATTGAATCCCTTTATCACAGCTACTTTGGGTGAGGTAGGCGTTTGGGGTTAAGAAACTCGCCGAGTCTATTCGATAACTTATTGCAGAAATTACAGGAGACTGTGTACCGCGCTCAGACCATAAAACCACATTAAAATGCCAAGTCACGTTATGGCGAATGATGAACAGGGGACTGAAGAGACTTAATGTCGCGCTATATAAATAGGATGAAGCTCGCCCTGGACGGCGGCGCTGTTGCGTGCAAATAAGGGAACCATGACATTTTGATACAAGTTATTGAGTTGTGGTGTGTTTTTTTTTCGGATATAAAAACATGTTTAATGTCGCGTGTGTGTGTGAAAACTGGTAGCTTCATCTTCTTTGCTATTTCAAAATCCGCTAGAATCCGGTAGCCGGCGACAACCCACGCGCAAAAACTAAGCGCAAGATGTCGGTAAAACCGCCAAGAACGGCGATATTCCGAAGCACGTATGCAGAGACGTCCAAGCAACCAAAATGGCGCTACCGGAAGTCCCAGCAAACCGGAACTAGGCCGCCGGTTGTTTGTTGTTGTTGTTTACGCGGAAATGCCAATCATAAAAACGACAGAATGGAGATAATCACAGCATAAAAATTGTATATTTTATCTCGTTGATAATCTGTGTGGTTTCAAAAAGCATGCATGACATCAATTCTGATATCGTCATAACAGCTACAGTAAAGCTCTCATCAGCCAGATGGCATTGAGCTGTTATTTGGCGGAGGCCTTCTTTATTACCCTGTTTACTTTGACTGTGCACTATCGCTTTGGAATAACGGTCAGTGTTTTACGATTCTGGGCGATTTGACCGCAAATGGAAGTGCACGTCAACGTGACGTCATTTCCGGTCATTGACCGCTATTTATGCGGATCGCGTTTCAATCATTCGAAGGTAAAAGTCTAACAGGTTTCTGATTGAAAATTCTTTTAACCCCTTAACTGGGGATCCCAGATATATCCGTCCATTTTATATCGAGTTACAGTAAAATACACGGTTAAGGGGTTAACGAAACCGCCAAATGGGAGCGTCTACAGTTAACATCTTTTATCTGCAGAAGATTGTTTCTCGTATTTTTGAAACTATGCGGCAATATGGCGGCATTATTATTATTATTATTATTATTATTATTATTATTATTATTATTATTAGTAGTAGTAGTAGTAGTAGTAGTAGTAGTTGTTGTTGTTGTTGTAATAGAAGTTATAGTGCTAGGAGAAGTCGTAGTATAGTAGTGATCCATGTATTTCAAGCAACATATAGAGCAGGGATGGGCAAAGTTGCGGCCCGCGGGCCAATAGTCGAGTTATTTTGTGTGCTACATCGGAGATACTACATTAACATGCGGCCCTCTAAAACATATGAAACACTTGACAACCATAGGCGGATTTTATTAAAGTAGTGATCCATGCTAATCCCATTTTTCCATCAACACCAGGTCTGTCGCGAGCTGGATGGCACGCGTGCTGGACGGCACCCGTGCTGGATGGCACTATCTTTGGCACTCGTGCTGGATGGCATTCTTCACTGCTGGATATCGATGTCACTCGTGCTGGATGGCACGCGTGCTGGATGGCACTCGTGCTGGATGGCACGCCACCCCAGACCCTCATCTTCTATAAATCGGCCTATTTGACAACACCTAATGGAAAATTCAGCATTCAAATTGGATTTACACTTTGGCACTTGATCGTTAGTTTTTTTAAAAATTCCATAATCTTGTCTAAATAATGCCGAAAATTTGAGCAAATAAAAGTTTTGGAAACAACCGCATAAAATTTGATCGCAGTTATTTTGCGTCATCGTTATAGATCACTGTTATAAAGCATCAAACAAACCCCGATGTTCCACATTAATGCCACAACCGCATATTTGAAAGTTATTTCGTAACGTTATAGATCATCCACCATATTCAGCCACTATCTGATCCATCAATCGATATCAATCGCTAAAACATGGACCATCACCGTCTGCATTTAAAACGGTTCATCCATGACAACCCTCGTTATTCCATAATGCTAATAATGCACAGGATTTGTGCAAATTCAACCTCATTTTTGAAACTTATTTCGTCCTGCTAGAGATCGATTTCAAGCACCATATTGAGCCACTATCTTTAGCATTCTTCACTACATCGATATCAATCTCTATTATAAACGTAGGCCATCGTCTTCTGTATTTATAGCGCATCCAGCATGACAACCCCCATTGTTCCATAATGCTAATAATGCACAGTATAATTATGTGCAAATCAACCGCACATTTGAAATTTATTTCGACCTGTTATAGATCGAATTCAAGCACTATATGCAGCCACTAATCAGAGTACCTATCACGTGATAGAGTTGTAAAAGACTTGTACTCTCTGTTAGAAACACTGAGATCAAGCATTCATTTGCTCTCTCTCTCTCTCTCTCTCTCTCTCTCTCTCTCTCTCTCTCTCTGTCTCTCTCTCTCTGTCTCTCTCTGTCTCTCTCTCTCTGTCTCTCTGTCTCTCTGTCTCTCTTCTCTCTCTCTCTCTCTCTCTCTCTTACTTTGCCTTACTTCTCTTACTGTTTTGTCTATTCTACTTTCTGCATGCTTACTAATCTATGTGCACGTCTGTCTGTCTGTCTGTCTGTGTCTGCTCTTATGTCTGTCTTTCTATCATCGCCTGTCTTTTTGGTGATGGATCTGTCTTTGTAGATCTTACTTGACATAAAGTGGACAGGTGAAGAAAAATAGGTAGGAGAGGAAGAAGTAGAAAGAAATAAAGACTAAGAATAAGAACAACAACAAGTACTAGTAATAATAGTACAGTATTAGTATTAGTAGCAATAGAAGTAATAATAATAGTAGTTACGGTAGCAGTAGTAGTGGTGGTAATAATAATAATAATAATAATAATAATAATAATAATAATAATAATAATAATAATAACAACAACAATAATAATAATAATAAAAGTAGTAGTAGTAGTAGTAGTGGAAGTAATAATAATAATAGCAGTAGTAGAAATTATTATTGCTATTATTATTATTATTATTATTAATTATTATTATTATCATCATTATTTTATTATTATTATTATTAGTTGCAGTAAGCGAGTAGTAGTATTAGTTGTTATTGTTTTAGGTGTTGTTGTTGTTTTAGTTTTTTTGATTTGATTGTTGTTGTTTTTGTTTTTGTTGTTGTTGCAGTAGTAGTAGTACAGTAGTGTCATGGGAGTAGCGAGTGGAGATTGTTGACTGCACGTGCAAACATCAGAGAGAGAAAAAGAGACTAACGTTTCTTAGCAGCAGATAGCTGTCTTTCAGGCACTTTGATGGACGCTGCTATGTCTCCCCCTCGGCCCCCACCCACGCCCCCGCCCCAACAGCACCGGCGCTAGAATCCTGCCCTCCCTTCGCAGTAAGCACCCGTCTCCACGTCCCTCTCCACCTCCAGACCTCCGGTCCTGGTAAAACGACTCTCAACCTGAGGCATCTATTTCTGAATTGCGCTGAGTTGCTGCGTTTAGTGAAAAGCAGGGAAAAGCGTTTGGCGTTTCCGATGTAACCTTGTCGATCGTTTCTCTACATAGCGTTTTGGCGCTTTATGTCTGTTCCGATCGAGTTTTTTTGCATCACGTTTGACTAATTTGACGCAAGAACAAGAAGGCTTCTGACTTTCAACACGATGGCCAGAGAAGATTTTCCACGGATTTTCGTAATATTCCAGCTTTGTTTGACAGCCGCGGTGACAGGTGAGTTGACTTGTAATAATAATAATAATAATAATAATAATAATAATAATAATAATAATAATAATAATAATAATAATAATAATAACAACAATAATAATAATAATAATAATAATAATAATAATAAGGTTTAAAGTGGTTCAGTAGGGTCTGCCCTTAACCGGTCCTTGTTAACATTAGCTTACAGTACTGTACATTACATTACATTTTGCGTCGTAATAACCGAGACGCCTGCTCAGTTACCTCTCCCTACTGACAATTTACTAAAAAGATGTAATGTAATTGCGCGATTTCATCTTATCCGTTTCCAGCGCGACATTATTTGTCTTCTGAGCGACAGTCAAGTAGATTAGTAGAACGTCAGTACTATTGCATGACGGAACAGTCATGACATTTCTATAGGATGGCGCAAAAAACCCGGACTAGTCGCAATTAGGTTTGCATTTAATATGGCCCGATTTTTTTGCGCCACCCTATAGTAAGAAAATCGCGTCATTTCTGGACGCGCAGTTAACTTGCCATGAGAGACTAACTGTTGTTGATAATTTTAAGCATTTACTGACTTCTAGTAGACCTCTAGGCTTGTCACCCCATTTTATAAAGGCTGTCATAGGGAAGGAGGAAGGTATAGCAAATTTAGGCTCATGTTTGCTAATACAGTTATGAGGCGCAGTGTTTTTGCTAAATTCGGCATGTAAACCAGAAAATGACAGTAGTAGTAGTAGTAGTAGTAGTAGTAGTAGTAGTAGTAGTAGTAGTAGTAGTAGTAGTAGTAGTGTAGTAGTAGTAGTGTAGTAGTAGTGTAGTAGTAGTAGTTGTAGTAGTAGTGGTGGTGGTGGTAGTAGTAGTAGTAGTAGTAGTAGTAGTAGTAGTAGTAGTGCGGGACTCTCTCGGTAACCGTTACCGTGTCACTCTAGTATAAACCAATAAATAAACATTAACCCATTAACCGTGCATTTAACTGTAACTCAATGTAAAATGGACGAGTATATCCGGGTTCCCAGTAAAGGGGTTAACTAACCGAAATTGGAATTCGCTTTAAAGTTTTTTTAAAAATCGAAAACAGGTTTAATTCTGCATAATCTTTTCTATTCTAGTTTAAATCGAATAATTTAATCATTTCTTAATTAAAGTGAATAAAAGACTTATAAATTATAATAGATGATTCCAAAATAAGCTGGTGAGCGCCGAAATTTACTGGGCCATCGTTCGCTCGCTGCACTTCTCGATAATTGAAAAAGTGCGGCGTTGACTTGACTCAGCGCTCTTCGTGGTGTTATCGGTCGACGCCGCCACTCGTAAGTGTAAACAGAATCCGCGCCAAAGTGCACGGCAGACGGGTACCTGGAACTTCCAAACGAACCCCCGCCCTCCAACCCGCCTCCGCCCCCATCAGCGATCCGGTGTTTACACCTGCCATCTGGCGTCAGTCCCGGGACCGAGGAAAAGGCGGCAGTGGCCTCCCATCGAGGCGATAAAAGGCTGGAACGGCGTTCCGTAATGCTGCCAAACAACACAGTAGTAGTGGCCGTGGAGATGGGGGTGGGGGGGGGGGGGTTAATAGTTTAAAGAGGCTGCTAAGAGGCAAAGAGGAGTGGTGGTGTGGGGTGGGGGTTGTTGGGGTGTGGGGGCGAGAAAAGTTGCCCGGTAGATCCGGCGTACTCGGAGATCGCCTAGTTGTCGAAAGGGGTTCGCGGCTATTTCCGGTGCGTAATGAATGGTCCACTTCCTCTGTCGCCAGATGGCCTATCTCATTCGCACATCAGATATGGCGCTGCTGTATACGATCCGGCGGCGAGAAAATAATTATCGAATCCAGCCATTCCGTCAATAGTTGATCCAGGACTGCACTTGGCAGACTGAGAGAGAGAGAGAGAGAGAGAGAGAGAGAGAGGGGGGTGGGGGTGGGGTGGGGGTATGCAGACAAGACAACGCGAAGTTTGCAAATGCAGATAAATAAGCCAGCTGGTGGCACTGCATAATTTCGGTGCATGATCGACTTTCGGAAAAAATCTACTATTATTATTATCCTGGTTCGAAGTTTTAAAATCTTACAGTACATTTATCTGGCGTCTTCGTATAAAATAATGTACTGATGTCCGCTCTGCGCCTGCGTGGTGGACAAGCAATCGCGGTCTGGAATCGAACCCGGGCTCGACCGGCAAGCATGCAGGGGAAGGCGCTCTACCAACGGAGCCGCTGAGACTGAAATTTCGACCAGTGAAGGGGCGCTGGGATGGGGGTGGGGCGTTGGGGATTGGGGAGGACCGTTTTTCAGTCCCGACATTGTGATTGCTGCCGTCCGGAGTTGTTCGTTATATCGCCTCGACCATAAAACAAGACGAGGAACGTAAAACAACTGCTCTGGTAGACAACTTCTTGGCCAAGATGCTCTGGTAGGAGAGAGGGAGAGAGAGGGGAGAGAGAGAGAGAGAGAGGTTGTGACGCAATAGGAGGTATGGCAGGAATTATCACAACAATCCTTGTCCTTGAACGTCTGCAGAAAGGTCGCCTACGATGGTAAACGAGGATGTCAGACGATGGAGGACAAACGAATGTGGAAAAGATGGATGTGAGTCTTGGAGGAGGAGGAGGAGGAGGAGGAGGAGGAGGAGAAGGAGGAGCTGGAGAAGAGAGGAGAACCATTTCAAGAAAGCTAAACAAGAAGTCTAAACAAAAGAGATAAATAGACGAGCTGCGAAATGTCGTCTCTCAATAGAACGATTACCTCAGGCAAGACTGGACAAGATTGATGATGATGATGATGATGACGACGACGACGACGACGATGATGATGATGGTGAATTGCTCGAAGTCATATATAATTTCACTCAGAAATAAATATTAAAATCGCAGCCATCATCATCATCATTGTTGTTGTCGTCGTCATCGAAATAACAATCACAAATGCTGTCGTAATCATCATCATCATCGTAATCATCATCACCATCATCATCAGCAGCAGCAGCAATAAAACAATTGCACTGGTATAATTTCTTGGCTGATGAATTACCAGCCTTATGCATGTGTGTGTGTGTGTGTGTGAAAGAGAGAGAGAGAGAGAGAGAGAGAGAGAGAGAGAGAGAGAGAGAGAGAGAGAGATTGTGACACCATAGGAGTTATGGTATAGATATGAAATACCAACAGCATTGTATTCAATATAGCAACGACGAATATATAGAATATATAATGTCTGGAATCACATCAGAATACATGCATATCACTTAAATTATCGAATAAAATCAGAGAAGCGCTGAAAAAGCCGCTTGTTCTCTGAACGTTTTCCAGGCTTCCAGCCGCAAGTTCTCCAGCAGTGCTGTGACGTCGGCCGACAGTGGCACGCGGACAACAGGGGCGAATGCCCCCCGCACCCCACCGCAGACTCGACTTCGGATAGCCCCGGGGCCTGCAGTCTCGTCGTCGGCGTCTGCTGTCTCGCCCTGGGCCGATCGCAGCGATGCGTTGAGGGTCGACAGGCGGCCCTGGAGGGCCAGTCGTGTTTCTCGGCCCCGGAAGAATTAAGAGTAAGAAGATCTTGAGTTTCACCGGAATCTGATACAGTGGAACTTCGTTAAAACGTACCTAGCGGGTCAGTAAAATTCAGTACGTTATATTCGAGGTACGTTACGTCAAATATCATCCAATACGGTAGCGCATCACACGGGACCGTACATTGCGGTACGTTATAACCGAGTAAACGTTATAACGAAGTTCTACTGTATATTGATTTCTTTTGCACATATTTTTTAGATTAACATGATTGTAGTTCTGACTTCTCTATGGCCAATTATAGTCCTAGTCGCTTTGAGATTTCGTCTGTACGGAAGACAGATGAGGCCATATCGTTTTAGAGCATTAAATATCAGAAGGACAGTTTTTATATTGGAAGAGAGCTCGTGTAGGCCTATACAGTGGACGCATGTTACACTGCCGTTAAATTGAACATTTTTAAACTACAGAGAATGGTATTGGCAGACGTGTGAATGGCTAGCACTTTTGACAGAGAAGTGAAGAGCACCTGCTAATCAAGTTTTTTTCAAGAATTAGGTCACTATCTCTTGAATATCAAAAGTGCTTGGCATTCAGAATTTTGCCTGTGGCATTCTCTATTGCTTAAGTGATTTGCCGGAAGTTCGCACAAACGAGTCCTTATGATGTTTTAGCACGTCAGAACCAAGTGTCCGCATCGGGCTTTCGTACAGACTTTTATGGCGGCGTAAGTCTTGAACCTTGATCCCCGGTGAAAAAAGTAGGCGATAATTGGAAAATTGGGAGACGTTTAGAAGTAGTGTCGGGTTTCAGGTTTCTTATTCGAAGTTCTAAATCTGCTTAGCTTTTCCAATTGATGCACTCCTACATAAGCAAAATGTACCATAACTTTTTTGCTTGCCAGCCATTTTCTTTTCGGCAAAGTTTATTGATTTTCTCCCTCTTTTTTCACCCGCCCCCCAACACCAAACTCCTATGAATCAGTTCACCCCCACCGAGAAATCCAGGAACTGCCAGTCGGTAATGGGTCACTCAAAATGACCCATTGACCCATTTGACCCATGACCCATTGACCCGTTTGACCCATGACCCATTGACCCGTTTGACCCATGACCCAGTGACCCGTTGACTTCGTCGAATCTGATTTTGAGTATAGTTTGTCATCCTGCATTTGGCCATTTTGAGATTTTAAATAAAAACGAAAGGCGCTACATAAATTGGACGTAATGTTGCTTCGATGGTTCTCGTGTTTAATACAGGAGTGCTGCAGCTGCTGTGCGCTCGGATCGATGGCCGCCCACGCCGGACTTCCGTGCCAGATTCCGGATCATTTCAGCTCCGGATGTCGGGACTCGTTTCTCCAGTGCTGTCGGGACAGACCCCGGGCGCCCCTCGTAGCTCACACCCCCGTCGTCGATGGAACCAAGTCTGACCTCACCACCTCCCACCCTCAAAGTACTTTCTCACTCTCTCTCTCTCTCTCTCTCTCTCTCTCTCTCTCTCTCTCACACACACACAAACATTATCTTCCTATTTTTAAGAAGGAGTTATGTGAATTAATTTATGAACTTTAATTAATACTTGTCGAGCAGTAAGTCTTGGATGAAAAAGTATGAGGTTAACCCCTATACCTTCTCGGTAGCAGTAGTAGTAGCAGCAGTAGTAGTAGTAGTAGTAGTAGTAGTAGTAGTAGTAGTAGTAGTAGTAGTAGTAGTAGTAGTAGTAGTAGTAGTAGTAGTAGTAGTAGTAGTAGTAGTAGTAGTAGTAGTAGTAGTAGTAGTAGTAGAATAATAATAATAATAATAATAATAATAATAGTAATAATAATAATAATAATAATTTGTCCATGGAACATCTTAGCGTGGCTGACATCTTTGCTGTAGAGTCCCTTTGCGTCTGACTTTGCATTTGATGTAATGCGTGTTATTCTTCTGCTTTTAGACTCGAAGGCAAATCGCTGTGACGACCGGCGATGCGACCATTTCTGTCGGACGAGAGATGATCGAAGCGAATGCTACTGTCGACAGGGTTTCAAACTCAGCACCGATGGGCGTACCTGTGCAGGTGCGATAAGTAGCCTAATCGGATATATTTGGGTAGTGAAACAGGCTTTTGTGAAACAGTTCTGCAAAGCTTTAATTTTATCTGCAGATTAATAAGACAACAGTACAAAGAAGGACAGGAGAGTAAACATTGAGATTACACAGCAAGACCATGATGCAAATGAATGGATGGCTGGAACCAGTGGCGGCTCCACCGGGGGGGGGCAGAGGGGCCGTGCCCCCTATTGAATGCCTGGCCCCCCAGTGGACCCCCCAGTTGGGACCCTATACTTAATGCTACATACATTAAACAACAAATGGTTGCCCCCCCCCCATGATTAGAAGTTGCCACCCCAACGGCCCCCCACTTGCCAAATCCTAGAGCCGCCACTGGGTGGAACATACTGGTCCTCAAACAGGGCGGATCCTACCGAACCTCTCTAAACCCCTGTTACTATTATTACTCATCCTTCCCCGTTCCTCCAACACAGCTGCTTTAAAAAAAAACTCCACAGTCACAAGCAAACCACAGCTATCGTTTTCCACAAAAACCCTATTCCATCCTCGTGCTGCGTTCGAAGCCAAGCTACGCAATACTATAATAACCGCGAACCTCGGAAGGGGTGGGACTCCATGGGAGCAAGGAAAAAGTCTCTAACTCTATGAGAACGAACGGGAATTAGTGAAAAGTACGCGTGGAACTGGGATGTTTTCTCACGCGGTTGAAGCAAACTGATCCTTACAATTTATTGGTTTTCTTTATTTGCAAATTACGCGTACAGCGTGCAATACGTTTTGACCTTGCGTTTTGCCTCGGTTGATATAATAAAGCGATCATGTATTCCAGTGGCGGTTCAAGGAATTCTTGGTGGGGGGGGGAAATAATAGGAAGTTGGTGGGGGGATGAAGAGTGAAGAAGAAAAAAGAAAAGAGAGAAAAAGGTCATTGCTAGTGTTTTGCCCACTAAATATGCTAATAAACTTTGCCAAAAAAGGCCGATAAGCAAAAATGAAGATCATTCGCAGTATTTTTCACTATTTTTTTTAAAACTCGCCGGGAAATAGGTTGACAAGCAAAACAAGGTCATCCGGAATCCCGGTAGGGGTGAGATGCATCTCCAGTCATCAACATGGTGAAACCGCCACTGATGTATTCAATGTATTGTATTGTAGTGCTCTTTGCGTTGTTGTTGTAGTTGTTGTTGTTGTTGTTGTAGACGTTGACGAATGTTCTACTGGACAGCACAGGTGTACAACAACAACAACCGTGTGCGTCAACACTAAAGGTGGTTACGACTGTATTGTTCCACTTCCATCCACCACCAGAAGACCCTTCCCGGTCACCGCCGGTAGAACCATGTACCACCTGCTGTCGACTGCGAACGGTATGGTCGACTCTGCCCTTCAGGTTAGAACGAGGTCAAGGTCGTCGTCGCGAGGTCGACGCCAGACGGCGGCACCGTCGCCGCAGTCGGGGACTCAAGAAGGATGCGGACCCGGGTACAGGATGAGGGAAGACGGAAGCTGCGACGGTCGGTGAAATACCTGTGTTCAGGAATTTAGTTTTCCCTGCAGTTCGAATATACATTGAATATATATTATACAGTACCACCTTTGAACGACCTTGAAATTTATTCTACAGCGCCAATGTTACGATAAGGGAACGCTGAAATATTTAGCAATGGGATCGAATTTAGGACCAATAGAATGATCACTGCATTGAGAGAGAGAGAGAGAGAGAGAGAGAGAGACAGAGACAGAGACAGAGACAGAGACAGAGACAGACAGAGACAGAGAGACAGACAGAGAGACATACAGACAGACAGACAGACAGAGACAGAGACAGACAGACAGAGACAAACAAATTACAGAGGCAGATACAGTGACAGACAGATACACAGACGGAGGCAGAGAGAGGCAGGCAGAGAGAGAGAGAGAGAGAGAGAGAGAGAGAGAGAGGCAGGCAGGCAGACAGAGACTTGGGACATAGACATAGACATAGACAGAGAGACGTCATAGAGATTTCATGGGCAATGATCCTCAGCAATATATGCTGACGTATCTTATGCATTGCTGCATTGACCATCATTTATAAGACGGGGAAATCACAAGATACCGATAGACTTTACGATGACGTCATGCTGATGACGTCATGTTGATTGACGCAGACGTCGACGAGTGCGTCACCGATGACGCCGCCTGTCGTCTGCCCAACATGGTCTGTCGAAACACCGTTGGAAGCTTCGTCTGCACCTGCGCACCTGGATATCAGTTCAATCCAAGAAGAAAGATGTGCGAAGGTAAACTGTGCCATCGTCAGGGGGACGGTTCCACGTTGGGGATGACTGGGGAAAGGATTTGGCTGTTGATGTGGCAACTTCTAATCATGGGGGCAACAATTTGTTGTTTAATGTATGTAGCATTAAGTATAGGGTCCCAACTGGGGGGGGGGGGCACTGAGGGGGGCAGACACTCAATAGCGGGGCACGGGCCTCCCTGCCCCCCCGGTGGAGCCGCCACTGGTTGCATCTCCCACCGAGCATTTTTTTGCTTGTCAGTCTTTTTCGGCAAGCTTCATTGCATTATTTACTGGCCAAAAACTCTACTGCTAATGACCTTTTTACTGTAGCTTGTCAACATTTTCGGGATTTAATTGCCCCCCCCACACCAACTTCCTAGAAATTCATTGCATCCCCCCACCAAGAATTCTTGGAACCGCCACTGACCATCAAGATGGCATCATCTACCTGCTTTATCTGTCTGTCTGTCTGTCTGTCTGTCTGTCTGTCTGTCTATCGGTCGGTTCTGCTCTGTCTGTCTGTCTTTTTTGGAACGTTCATGAAGCAACAAATGAAAGTTCTGTCGAGTGTCTTACATAATAAGAAGTAAGTCGGTCGCGGGGGGGGGCGGCGAGCCGTGCCTTAAGCGAACAGAAATAACTGGGGGTCATTGCATCACAGCTTTCATAGACAACGAAACACTATGAAATGTATTCGCTGTGTGACAGAAGCCAATGGAAGGGAGTATTGAACAGTAAGCGTATAGATATGCAAAATTTCAGCGTATTGAAGAAATTTTCTGACGAAAACCACATTTTCGTCTGTCCCCTTCTTCATTGTTTCAAACCCTAGTAGAATACTCCACGCACCCCATCCTGATTTTTCTCCACAGCGTTCGAAATGCGACTCCTCTCACTTTTATTGCTATTTATTCGCGGCGTACACCACCAGGGGCGTAGCGACGGGGGATATATCGTTATATATACCCCAAAAAAAATCAGTCTACCTTAAAGTTTTTTATGTGATTTACATGTGGTTATATGTGGTTTATATGGTTTATGTGGGTTATAATTAAGATTATTTATACCCACCCAAAATATGTATACCCTCCCAAATCAAATTCCTGGCTACGCCCCTGTACACCACAAAAATATAATACGTTAAGCCGGTTTATTATCATTAATTATAATTAATGAGCCTGGAAATACATGAATTGCTTAAAATTATGATACGCTGTTTAATCAAAGATATCGACGAATGTCGAACACGACGTAATGACTGTACGAGAGAGGAAGTCTGCGAGAATTCTATCGGTTCCTTTACCTGTCGTTCGGCGGGGGGCAGTTGCTCCAGGGGCTACGCCCTCGACCCTGGGACGGGTCGATGCAAAGGTCAGTCGACCACGTAATACCGTAGGCTAATAACAGTCTGGAAATTGTTGCAAATTCGAATCATTTAATTCGTGCTCAAGGATTTGATTAAAAATGTGTTGGGGATCTTGAATTCAGATTGAAACATCGATAGATTCAGCCCCTGCCTATAATATCTCCCCCGTCATTTTTGACGGGTAAACGCCTAGTAATATTATAATAGCACTGAGATTAGCATAATTCTGATCATACTATGGTTAACCCCATAACCGTGTATTTAACTGTAACTCAATGTAAAATGGACGGATATATCCGGGATCCCCAGTTAAGGGGTTAATACTGTATATATTGATTTCTCGTTTTATTCTATCTTCGATTTCAGATGTCGACGAATGCGTCGACCCAGACAGGTGTTTTTCTGAATCTCTGTGCATCAACATACCTGGATCGTTCAGGTGCGAGGCCGTCACCTGCGCCAAAGGAACGCGCCTGGATGGCGAAGGGAAATGCTCCGGTAAGAATATAATGGAAACATAAAAATGCCAGGCTGCACCCCCACTACCCCCACCCCGACACCCATGTATGTTATCCATGGCAAATGCATGTAGTCTAGCGGCCATAAGGAGAAAATGGAAAAGTTAAAAAGTTAAGACGTTTTTCTCTACTCAGTGTGCGGCGTTCATCTGTCTTAAAATTGCAGCAGTGGAAACACTGGCGTAGCCAGGGAAGAGAAGGGGACCTGGCCCCTATACTGACTGGGAGGACCAGTCGTGGGATTTGTGCAAAATCGTTGAGAACTTTTTTCTTGGGGTTGGGGTTGGGTGAGCGTTAATGTAGGTAGAATGATCAGAACAGAATAATATGTGAATGTGCCAAGCTCTTCTTGCCGAACTTAATTTATTTCTTGCTTGTAGACTCTTACTCGAAAATGTCGACGTGCCCTCCCCCCTATTGCAGAACCCTGGCTACGCCACCGAGTAGAAATAACATAAATATCATCAAATGTAAAAACTAAGTAATAATATCGTAATCGTTTCTGACGAAATCCATGAAAATCGAAGATAACGTATAATATTTCAGAGAATGGAAATAATAATAATAATTAGTAGTAGTAGTACTACTAGTACTACTACTACTACTACTACTACTACTACTACTACTACTACTACTACTACTACTACTACTACTACTACTACTGCTACTACTACTACTACTGCTGTAGTAGTAGTAGTACTACTACTACTACTACTACTAGTAGTAGTAGTAGCTAATAATAATAATAATAATAATAATAATAATAATAATAATAATAATAATAAGTAATTATTACGTTACTAGGTGCTTACCCGTCAACAATGACGGGGGAGATTGGCTGTTTTAACACCCGATTTTGCGCAAATGCAATAGCATTTTATAACGGGGGAGATTGGCTGTTTTACCACCTGATTTTGCGCAAATGCAATAGCATTTTATGACTAGATTTGGCTGTTTTACCACCCGATTTTGCGCAAATGCAATAGCATTTTGCGCAATTAATTGTCCTTAGCTCGCCGCCTTTTCCTTCAACCGAGTTAACGCCCATTCCCAGGAATTTTCTGAAACTTGATAGTCAAGACGAATGTACTGATTTGGCAGTGTCGAACGACATGCAGTGCTTGATTCTCTTGTTTGCTGTGCTGCTTTTCACGCCGAGCAACAGCCTGCTCCTCATTCTCACTTGATTGTCGGAAAGCTCGTGAACGCTGGACTTTTTGTTTTGCGCGGACGGTTAGAAAGAGGAATAAAAAAGCTAAACAATGGCGCAAATCTCATCTTCTTAGCTCTTATATAGCCTGAGATATAGCAAATTCAACAAAATCGGAAACTTTCTCAGAATTCAAAACTTTCGCGAAATTCACCGATAATACTTATGTTCAAACATTTTCACCTTGATAGATCTTTTGCCAAATATCAACCGATTTTCAAACTTTTGGTTTATTTTGTTCCTCTGACATCCCTTTATAACTTTGCTTGACCAAAATGGGGTTACCGCTGAAAATATTTTGCTACCTTTAAAAAGTTTTGAGGAGTCGGTGATATTTTAGGCCGTAAAGTGGACTCTACTCCCACTTTTTGTTTTGCACGGACGGCTAGAAAGAGGAATAAACAATCTAAACAATGGTGCAAACCTCATCTTTTTAGCTCCTAATAGCCTGAGATATAGCAATTTTAAAACGTTACAGCAATCATTTCTGAAGAACGCTTTTCTAAAAATTAAATCCCCATTACGGAGAGCTGTCTGAAAATTTAATTCCCACTTTCGGGTTCAATTTAAAAATAGGTATTGAGGCTAGGAAGGAATAAATAAATAAATATATATATATATAATAAAGGGGGCAGGGCATTGGGAGATGGAAGGGAGGTTCAGGAGAAGGAAATTTACTTGTACTTTTTTTCGGAGCAGCGTTGTTTTGGGAACGGGGTTTGGGGCCGGTGGGGTAGGGCGGAGCAGTGATGGGTTGGGGCCAGGGCGATTGGGAGAGGATGGAGAGATATTGGGAGAATGTGGGAATAGAGAAGGAACGGGGGTTTGAGGCGGATAGTATGGGTTCGGCCTGGGCGATTGTGAGAGAGATGGGAAACGGAAAATGGTCGATCTGGAAGGAGAACGGGGGTTTGGAACCCTCAGGAATGGGTTGGGGCCAGGGCGATTAGGAGAGGGATGGGAACCATGGAAAAATGGGATGGGAGAGGGAAGGGAACGGAGGTTTTGGGCATTTAATGGGGTTGGAGCCAGGGCGATTGGGAGGAGATTCGGAGAGGAAAGGGGGATGGGGAAAGGGAAGGGGAAAGGGGGTTTGGGGCCAGGGCGGGAATGGGTTGGGGCCTGGGCGATTGGGACAGGAATGGGGTGAGGGAAGGGACGGGGTTTAAGCTGCAATTAAGACGCTTCGTTAAACGCTCCGTTGATAATAATACAGTTTTGATTAAACAATATTTGGTTGTCAATGACAACAGCGTCTTGCAATACCCGCCGTGTTGCGGACGGACAGACGCGACAGACGGACATCGAGAATTATATATATAGATAAGGTTGATGGCGTTTCCAAACACAGCTAGGTCTACTTTGCTAACCAATTGAGACACAATAATTGTAGACCCAACTGTCCAGCAAGCAAGCAAGTAAGTAAGTAAGTAAAGTAAGTTGACGGTGTGGTATTCTGTTTATAGATGTTGACGAATGTCGTGAAAATCCGAGTACCTGTGGACCTGGTCAAGCGTGTCAGAACACACCTGGATCCTACCTGTGCAGGTCATCGATAAGCTGCGGTGCTGGTTACGAGATGAACAGCCAGGGAACGAAATGTGAAGGTAATCATCGCCCTTACCAGGGATATTTTTACACACCCCCTAAAACCTCCAACCCCTCCCCCCAATTTGAGAACGCCACTCTCAAACGCCCCCTAATTTCAGCTATGGGATGACCTTTCTTTGCTTGTCACAGACTTTTTGGCAGGGACCCCAGAATTTACAGACCCCCCCCCAGTTCTGGGATTGGATCTGCGCTAAGCCGCCGAGGGCAACTCTTCTTGGGCACAATACGAGATTTTCTACGCGTGAACTTTGACCTTTGACCTTTGACCTTTTAGACGTCGACGAATGTCAAAGCGGACGTCACAGCTGCCACGCAACGTTGATGACGTGCGTCAACCGACCAGGGACCTACGCATGCCAGTGTCCGGAAGGGTACCAGACCAACCACGCCACCCACAACTGCGACGGTTAACGAGAATACTTCAAAAGCTCCTCTTGGCGTTGGCGTAGCAACAGGGGCGACCCCATCCCCCCTATTTCGGGCGGGATCGGTCCTGGGATCTTCATAAAACCGTTGAGAATAAGCAGCTACTGTTGTGCTGCTTTCCAAGGCGCTATAGAAATCCACGAGATTTTACTTTACTTTTTACTTACTTTTTTGAGTATTTGTGTGTGTGGAGTGTGGGGGAGGGAGGAGGAGGGCTTGGTAGTATGATCGAAGATATTATTATAATGCAAATGAATGTGGGAAGAGCTCCTTGATAGTTTTTTGGTCGTTGGAGAATGTTAAAACAGAAAATGGTCGATCTGCCGTCCCCCCTACTCCGAAACCCTGACTGCGCCACTGCCTCTTAGCATATAAAAACCATGCGACATTTTAATGCATTTAATAATTACGTCATTTGATAATTACGTCACGATGACGTCGCTTCCATATTTATCCCAGATGACGTATTTTTTGCCATTATTAATTGGTCGCATCGCTTTTGGTATATCTGTGCACAGAATTTGACAGTGCTAATATCTCTATGTCTCTACCATAGATATCGACGAATGTCGTAAATTCGGCGGTCACGTGTGCGCGCTGAATTCGAACTGCGAGAACACCCCGGGTTCGTTCCGGTGCAACTGTCAGCAGGGCTTTCGGCTGGAA